>CM076660.1:22174937-22199613 GCA_038496675.1 Rachycentron canadum | reverse complement strand
TGAAGTGGCCTTACCAGCACGTTCTGGGGGGGGGGGGGGCTAACGTGAGCAAGCACAGGGAAGAAAAGGGAAAAATGATTCTGCTGTCAGAGGAGCCGGTGCGGCGTGGAGGGAGGAAGGGAAGGCATCATGACTCCGGGCTGCTGTTGTACCTCGCTTAATTGCGCAGATCGAGAAAACAGACAAACAAACGCACACGCGGCGCGCGTACAACAAACAAAAGCTCGCACACTAAGGTACACACCGGGGCCTATAGCTGTTTTTCACAGTTTGTGCACGCCAACACAATGGAGGACCTCTAATTTTTCAAGCAACTTATTGGAGGTGTCAGGAAAGTCAAACATGGGAAGAGTGTGAGAGGATATTATGTTGCTGCAGACCAGCGGTGGTGATGGCAAACCTTTTGTTGAAATGAGAAATGGAGGAGGTGGCGAGACACCGGCACTTATTGCAAGGATGCTCTTTTGAAATATGACATTCACTGTCATACACAGACGTACCAGGGTCACTCATAAATATGATAATGACAGCACTCATTAGGTTGCCTCATGTCAGTCAGATATTGATTTACAGGTAAATTATTGCGCCGGTGAGAGCCGCCTGGTCTGTAAATCTAAACCTGTCTTTGTTTTTATTTTAATACCGCCACATATCCTGAGTCGACACACATTTATGATTTACATCATCTCAAGAAACTGTGGGAACTTTATTTCCGACGCTCTCCCACCGTATGTGTATTTTAGTCATAAAATCCTGCAGAGTCCAGTGGGTTTCTGAGTGATATGCAATTATGCAATACCCCCCCCATATGTCCAATAATATGGTCACATGTCACACTCAGCAGTGCAGGATGGCACACACACACACACACACACAAAAAAGAAAGAAACGCAAAGCTTATCCACATTTATTCACATATGCACATATGAGTGTATTTATGGAGCGCTGCTGGCACCTCACCTTCCCCATAACTTTTATTTTCCCTCCCGTTCATTATTTGTCAAACATTTAGACGACCTACATACTGGCAAAGCGCAGTCATTTTTTTCATAATTAAGCCGTTATCTCGCCATAATTAGGGCATTGTGAAATAAAGTGTAACCATTTTTCAATATATAATTTGTTATGCTCTGCTGAGAAAGCAAAAAATTTTTTATCACCATATATCAAATTACACTGTCCCCATTCTGTCAAGATGTGAGAGACCAAGCCAAGAAAGTGGAAGTACTTTCTTGGCTCTGAATGGATTTTTTTTTTTTTTTTCTTTTGCTTGGGGAGAAAAGTGAGACCCCATCTACATGGCTTTAAATTAGAGGCATTGGAATGAACTGATATGATTAATCTCCCTCATTTGTTTTAGAGCTGACCATTTTTGATACATTTCAGTGTATCCAGCTGAATGGTCTTTTAGGCTCAATACAGTTTGAATTTCCTGGCAAAATGACTTTGCAGCAGCGCAAGGTCATGTCTCAGAGAGTACATGAGTTTTGCGGCGTTCTCAAATTCGAATATTTCAGTCAGCACACTCACATGTATCACACGTGTGCACTCACTGGAAATGAGGATCGCAACTCACCGTGACGTTTGAAGCCTCCAGTTTGTAATTTGTCCATTGCCATCTTGTTTTTTTTTTTTTTGAAACCAGTAGAAACCACATTTGGAGGAGACGGTGGAGCTGAGGAGGAGTGAGGGGGTGGATCTGAGCTGCTCCGTACTCCATCCTGATTTGGTGGTACAGTCTGTCAATCACATGGTAGCCACGCCCCTATCCATCCCCTGCTTTATGATCGATTTTCCTCTAAATGAACCATCTTTTAAAAAATGAACATCATGTTGCATTGAAGACCTGAAACTAGAGACTGAGACCATAAACTCATTAGGAAAACGTTTACTGAGCTACTAAATCAAGGGAGAAGTACAAACAGTGGCGCCGCCCCACCTGTCATAAAAGATGCAGAGAAGAATGCAGGTTTCAGGCTCCTCAGCGTTGGCTTCACCTTACAGGCCCAGACTGCGGTGACTGCGGTGACATGCAAAATAAAAGTTTTACTTTCCTGCCAATGACGCGTCCTCACATCCTTCATCAGTCGCCATTATCAGAAGCTTGAAACTAATTTGACAGCCGCCCCCGTTCTGTTAATTAGCCGAGACGGCGTCTGTTAAGTGTAAGGTCCGTTGCTTTACGCTCAGTCTTTTGACCATTTCCGACGTACTTGCGCGCCATGCTCGGCGATGTGAACACGCATAAGCGCTCAAAGTAGCAAGTGTGAGTATGAGAGAAATTACGTGAGATGCAGCATTTGTTTGGACTGTCTGTTGCACGTTGATCTGAAGCTGTCTCTGAAGGGTGAAGATATTGTGTACTTAACACCCCCCCCGACGCCACCCCACCCACCCTGTCTGCCTGATGAGTGGAGGGAAGTCTGTGTGTCAGAACCATGTCGGGCCTGTGATAGAGATCAATGCCACGTTGTCGTTGTTATGATGCTAATTTATCTCGTCTAACACGATGAAAAGTGGGAGGATGAAGACGAAAGCGGCGTCTGGTCGGCTTTGTTTCCAGTTTACTGATAATCAAAGCAGAAAGATACAGAACGGCCTGTCGCGCACATCTATTGTTATTAAAAAAAAAAAAGACTCAACTCCACTTGCTTTAATTGATGCTTTAATTACACCAGTGGATAAATGACTACTTTTTAAATCACACTTTTCTTCCTCCAACATCTACATCAGGTAGATATTAGCTTACGTTTTACCTGGATCACGTACTAATTAAATTAATGAGCGGATGCAGTGTTAGGAGCACAGTGAGTGTGAACCCAGACTTAATGATGGGATCCACTGAAATAAGCCTCCTGCGATTATTTGATTCACAAATACATCCCTATCTGCAGGAAATGATGCTTATAAACTATTGATCTGCAGGAGGGTAATTAAGGAACGTTTTTAATGGAATCTTCTGCCCATCTCGCAAAGACACTCTGTTTCATTTGTTTCCCTTATAGTCCTGAGCAGTCGTGCTTAGGCTCTCCCATTGTATTGTGAGGCACAGATTCTGAAGCTGGTTGAATATTGAAAAAGTCAGTCGACACTGGCCTAAAAACATGAGAGAGCAAGTAAACAGATTTACTTTGTTAATATTTCAATAAAAATAATGTGTGCGTGTGTGTCCGTGAAAGATGCTAAAATAATAAAGCTGTGTTGAGCTGGACTATTTACTATTAATTATTCAATTAATCAGCTTAAAATTTGCATTGCTAATTGACACAACAGGGTCTGATGCTGATGGAAAATTGAAAAATGCATAAACAACAATAAAAATAAAAATAATATTAATGATAACGATGGACTAATAAAAGAAAAAAAAACAGGTGTTGAGCACAGGGGGTGTTTTTTTTTCTTCTTCTTCTTTTTCTTTTTTGTGTGTGGTTTAGTTGTTGTTTTTTTTTTCTTTCTTTTTTCGTCTTGATTCAGGACGAGAACCTCATTCTTCGATGTCAGAGTCCTCGGCTGCGTCACGTCATTCATCCTCTGTGAGCAGGATGAAAACATAGCTCTGTCTTCACTGGAGCAAACATCAGGATCAGGAAGCACGTCTGCCTTCAACTGGAAAAACTAATTAATGAGATATTAAACAGAACGTCTAAGGGACATGCTGCAAATCGCATCAAAGTAACTTGGAAATCTGAGCTCACAGGGCAAAATTCTCACTTATCTTAACAGTTCATTGACATTGGTGCATATTCATTTGGGTATGAATGAGTCTACGGCTCCTTCGCCGCATCTTAAAATAGAAATTGTCCAAACACAAGTCGGTTGATTTGAAGCATTAAAAAAAAACAACAAAAAAAAAAAACTCCTGCATGTCAGCGCTCCGTTTCTCGATAAAGTTGCTAATTCTATTTTAACGCCGCGGACCTGTCACAGCCGGGCTGAAGCTTCTATGACTGACAGACACTCAGACAGGTATTGCTGTTCTAACCTAATGGGGATGACAGGGGCATCTGTGGAGAGGTGAGGAATGCTACATGCTAAGTGGCTGTCACCCGTCGGGGTTGCAAGAGAACAGATGACAGTCACTTATCCACGTAGGTGGACACGGTTGTCAGAAGCTCAGTTCAGAGGCTAAGTGATTAAGCGCGACTGCTCCTCCATGGGCCTTTGGAGTAGACAACCCGCAGCCTCTTGCAGCAGGATCCCACTCCATCCCAATGATTTCTGTTTGATTAAGCTACGTTTAACTAACCTAAAATGGTTATCACAGAGCAAACAGCCTACGTCCAGGGAAGTATAATTGAAATTGTGGTGAGCGAAGCCTAGAGTTGCCTATCATCATTAAAGCCGTGTGACACCGATGCCTCGGCAAAGAGGTTAATCTTTGGTTCGGAGTGAACATAATGGTGCAGTGTCCTGAGAGCAATTCATCATCCAATCTGCAGCAGCTCACATAAATAAATAGATATCTAAAGTAATAGGTGCTTTCTCTCCGTCCTGAAACCCTTTCACTTGTCTCGCTCAATTTTAGCCTAAATCATCTTTCTAATCCAACCCACCTGCACAGTGATGCCCCTGGGCATATTTCCGCTACTCTTCTTGTAGGTTTCAGAGGAGCAGAAAAACATTAATGAATTGTTCAATAGACTTAGGCTTTTTGGTCCCTAAAGCAACAGCTAATGACTTGTGATCTCTCAGGAGAGCTCCCTAAAACCATCTCAACTAAAGCCCTTATATCAGATCATTACCGACCCACCCGTAAGCTGCATTTTGCGCCTAGTCAGTCTCTTTTTTTTTTTTTTTTTTTTTTTTTACATATTATAAAGCCAGTCGCACACCTGATGAAGCTTGAATGCAAGGCGTATTCCCAGTTCACGTCATGTTTCCTTTCATCTCACATGTGTAACCGCCGTCTCCACACTGGCTCTGTCAAATGCCACCGGGGTGCAGCAGAGGCGGCGTGCACGAATGCCTCACCGGTGGATCGTTATTAATTATCATCAGGTGGAATTATCGGGCTGATGTAACACAGGCTTGGGAATTTCACACTCCACAGTTGCACCGGATTTCTGGAGATTCTGGCGGATTCGTGCTAGCGGTTGACAAAGGCGGGGGGGGGGATTTTTGACAGCGCGGTGATCGGAGGGCGCAGCATGCGACAAAGTTACACGCTATCACATTAAGCGGTGGTGGATCAGCTCAATCGTGTCTCTGTATTCAAAAACTATCTTTGTCACTGTCGTGAAAAATGTCCTTTTTGTAGATGCGTCTCCTGTTTTAGATCCGCGTGATTGTGTATTTTCAGGTGCCTCGTATTCAACAACTGATGGACCTGTGTATTAACACTTACAAACGCAGCGTTGTGTTTTTAGCTTTAATTAAGTGTATTGTGCATTTTCTTCAGAACCACACATGTCTACAAACACTCTGAAGTGCTGCTTTGGGGGTTGACTTTATATATTTTGTAGAAACACTTTTATCTTCTACATCATTGATCTATAATAATAATAATAATCACAATTAGAATTATTATAACTTTATGTAGCACATTTATGCTTCTGCTTCACAGAAAAATAAAGGCAGATAAAAGAGAAGGCCAAAGAGCCAGAGCACAGTACAAGTGAAGACAATAAAAAGAATAATAAACGCATATAATAAACATGTTAAAAGAGAGGCCTAGAATTATGGAAGAAGGGATAAAACAATATAATCAAACATTACCAGAGCCTTCTACAAGGTGTTGAGGGAATATTCAATATTCCCTGGTTGATGCTGTTTGTTCTGAAGGAAAGACATTTTCATGGTGCCCAGATGACGAACCCCCGGCTCAGGCCATCTCTTAATTAAAACGTCGGTGGTTTGATTCACGGCTCCTCCGGCACACATCCAGTAAAAACGTCCCAAATACCCCCCCCCCCGGTGTGGGTGTGTAGGTGTGGATGAATAAAAATCAGCTTGTGGAGCACTTTGCAGAGGAGCACCATAGGTTCACATCCAGTCTCCTGGTTCAAGTCAGAGTGTTTCACTCAGACCTTGATCTCCCCCTGACCTTCATCATTAAAAGCGTCAGTTGTTCAAGTAGCAAATAATTGCAGGGAAAAACAAATTTAAAAAAAAAAAAAAAAAACACATAACACAAATATTAAATAACAAATGTTTAATATGCTTATAAAAATGATTAATCTAATGACATATCCCACAAAGCACATTAACCAAAGCATTTAGAGTGTATGAACATGATCTGTGGGCGACAGGGTTGAATCGTGAACGTGGATGAACAGAAAGTGAGAAAAACTGTACAAAAAAAGAAAAAAAAAAAAAAGTGAAGAACTGAGAACCGAGAATAGTCATGGCTGCTCCGTGGAATTTAAGAACGAGGAGGCAGCAAGTCGAATGTTTGCACTAGGTGGCACTTCAACGCTCTGCTTTTCATTTACCATTTACCCGTAAATAAGCCCAATGATTCTGACAAAACGGTCTGTGGCTTGCTCGTGGACATACATGTATTTCCCCACATTTTCAGGACGGTACGCACTGATGACAGAGAGGGAGGTCTGATAAGGTCAGCAAACGAATTATAGAATTTCAAACTCATCCTGAAAAAAAAAAAAAACAACACACACATTAACCACTTGGCAATGTGTTCATCCCACGCAGAAACTGCTTCAGTCATCTATTTGGTAAATAATTAGCAAGCACAGAGACTCAAATTCTGAGCGTTCCCGGTAAGATAAATACCGGAAAGATTAGTATCTATTTGTTCAGAACACACGGACAAATGTGTAAATGGATTAGCTTGTTGTTTGTTTTGTTATATTGTGTGGCAACATCCTGCTACTCTCTTTCGAATTGATGCTTCTGGGATGGAGATAATTATAAGATCACGTACTGTGTGGTAAACATTGTTAGCAGTATCACAATGACTTCATGCCATGTGCTGTAAGCTATGCTCACTAGTGGCTCTGTTGCTAATGCTAACTAGCGGGTTAAGTAGCCCACTGGTGTTGTTTTCCTTAGGCAGCTGATGGTGAGTCACAGAGCTAATTTCTCTCTCTCACACACACACACACACACACACACTGATACAGACAAACTGATCAGAGAGGGATATATGAGGCGGCCATAAATGTGCCGTGGGATTATGCACAATCTGTCCGAACATTTCCCCAGCACACGGGCATATCCCACGCTTACGCGGGCTCGCCGGGGGCTGTGGCATTGTGCGAAGACGTGTTACTGGTGGCACTTGTAATGAATCTTGCCCCCTTAGCTGTTAAGAAAATCAATCACAAAGCGGCCCCCTTTTTATGCTGCGTTTTATGTGCAGCGCTCCTGGTGCTCGGTTGCTAATGCCCCAATGCTTTCAAGCAACAAGGTGCAAACTGCTGCTTTTGCAGGGAAAGGGGGCAAGTCTGCCGCTGTATGTGTGTTTATTTATGGCTGCAGTTAATCCCACCGATTGATCGGCGACATGTAATGACGATGACGTTTAAACATGTATATTAAAGGCCGCAAAATACTTAGATGGCTTCCAAGTGCAAGTCAGAAGCTTTAGGAAGGAACATCTCTGCAGGCTGTCGAATGACTGACACGCACCTCTCCACATTATGATATATTACGACTGCGCGCAAATTAAAACAGAAGTATCACTTCGTGTCACATGTTATTACTCATTTCATGCTATTAATGTGTTTTTTTTTTATATGGGGCATTTAATAGCATATTATTTGGGCATTTATTTATTTTTTATTTTGACACTTTTTCATCCCCCCATTAAAAAAAAAAAAAAAAAAAAAAAAAAAGAAGTTAGATGATGTCGTTTTGAATGCGGGTGTAATATTTTTTATAATGTTCAGTAAATGGTACAATAAATGAACGAAACGTCACGTTTAGACTATGTGGCAAAGCAGATGAGCCCATTAGATATTGCATACAATGTCGAAATTAAAATGTTGTTAACGGTCTCAATATAATTCCGTAATTATTTTTTTTATCATTCTCTCATAAGAGAAGGCGTTAATACGCACGAGTCGCAAGTCATGCATCACTCATACAGTACCGTTAAAACGATATATTATTTATATTTTATTTGGCTTTAGCTCTTTACTTCTTGCTGCACATAAGGGCAGCAGCATCCCTCCTGATCCCCCATTATTTTCACTATGGCTTGTTTCTTATCAAATGTCAGCAGTCTCTTAATTAGTTTGCTCACAGAGACTCGCAATTGTCTAAGGAAGGCCTATTCTGTGCATCTCATCCAGGGATGATGTCATATTGCAATTAGAGGTGCTGCCAACAATGATGGTCATTGCTTTATTGTAAAATCATTTGCACTAGGGAATGTAATAATTGCTCAAATGATAGCGTGTATCATGTCAGCCTTAATTAACAATAAGCTGCAGGGCTGAGGTAGAGGAAACAAGCAAAGCAGTTTACTGCCAGGACAAAAAAAAAAATATATATATATATATATATATATATATAAAAACCTAACAGTGAGTTTGCATTCAAATCGAAGCAGGAGCAGGTGAGAGAACATCAGAGGCTTTTTATTAAACGAAGATCAAATATATGAAAAACAGGGGAAATCAGAAATCAAATCCCCTCTTAAGTCTGCAGATAAAGGCCTGATTCTCTGAAGTAGCTTAATGTATTTAAGTCACCGTGAACCTTGATCATTTGGCAGAAAACAACAAAAAATGATTTGCAAGAACAAGATAGAGGTGAGCAGCAAAATAGATCTAAGCTTCCCTATGTTCTAAACAATATTATCATTAACCGCAAGCATTAGTAACGGCAGTTTGATATTTTTGTTCTAGAATTTTTAGAAGACACGGATTAGGTTCAATTTGAAATGGCCTATCGCCTGCGGGTTTTGTTGCAGCCAATTTAGCATCTGTCCGTCTGTGCAGCAGTTTATCGTGACCTGCTGTTGTATTTTGACAACTACAAGAAAAGGAGGAAGTCAGGTGAAGTCAGGTGGTGTCGGACAGAAAGCAACATAGTCTGCGTAGGGAGGATGTTGGGATGGATGGAGGTAAAAATCCAGGACTTTGACACAGAAGGCTGCAGCTTGTTTCCTGTGCGAAACTGGTAGTTGTTGTTTTTTCATCTAACCACGACCATCGCACAACCTTAAACCGAGGGTAACTGTTATAAAAACCATGGAGAAAGGGGTCCTCTGACCTTATGGAAGTACTTCCATTAACCCATAGCAAACCTTTTTAAATCATTTTTTCCCGTCTGTTTTCTTCAGTGGGACTGAGACAGGAAAGTAGCGGGAGAGGGAGGGAATGCAACAAACGACTCCGGCTAAACCGACGGCGTCTCGCAGAATAAGAAATGCGAGTTGAGCGAATGCACATCGGTTGCAGGTGGGAAGACCAGAGAAAATACATGGCACAAAGGAGCGAAAAAGAGCCTTCAGCGGGGGAACAGCGGTGGTTTGTTTGCTTTGCAGAGCTTGCGCTGCAGTGTGAGGACAAAGTGGATGAAGACACGGAAGGGGGAGAAACAGAAACAAACTGAGAAGCTGCGCGGCGGTGCGCCCCGCGGTCAGGTGTCATGGATCTTTAGTCGCGTTTACAGCCCAGTCGCTGAGTGTAGTCATGGCCAGGTGAGGCTCCACAGTGACTTCTTCTGAGGCTAACACAAAACACCAGTCGGGGTCAGCGTTACCGAAAACCCATCTAAATACACAATGGCAAGGGGTCACATGAGAATCCTACACACACCCTCGAGGTTTTACTGCTTTCTGCAGGTTTTACCCCAGAAAAGTCAGATCTTCTACTGAATTAATATTTGCTTTCTGTTCTCTTGATTACCTCATTTCCAACCAATAGCCTGGCACTGTGTAACTTTACCTGGAATTAGATTTTTGTAATTGTCGGGGTAAATCCACTGAAATGGAAATGGAACAAAGTTCATTTCTATTAAACATCTGAAAATGCTAATTTGGAGTAAATTGAATGGTTTAAACTGGCAATTAAAAAGACTCTTTTAGTGATTCATTATTATTACTTCTCATTTTGATTTACTAATTGAATTTGGTATTGCAATTAATTGTTATTAGCCTTAATTGTTCTGCATGTATTTCCTTTTTTTTAAAAAAAAAAAAAAAACAAAAAAAACAAAACACAATGTGAGATTAAATGCTGTGAATCTCGGGGTTGAAACGTCTCTGAATAATAGCGTCGGGTATCTATCAAACCTTTTGTTTCTAAAATCAGGTGAAGCTGAGGTGGCGTCTCTCCACGCAGACAGATGGTAATAAAGTGAAGCCATGGCGGTTAATATTTAGGGTGCATGTTAAACGACCACTCGAGCTTTAAAGGGCATATGGCACAAGTCATACAGGAATGAACAGGCTGGCAGGAACAGAAGGCCGATATCTTCTTCACCTTTTAAGCTGACAAAACAGCCTTTACATTGTATATTACAATGCACATTGCAGTGGTGGAGAGGTGACAACATTGCTAACTATTAGTTTCCCCAGTGGGAGCTCCTCGAGCTGGTACAGACTGTAGTTAATGCCTGTGTTTCAATCCAGTAATTATGATGGACGTCAAAATAGTTTTGAAAGGACATGCTCAGGTATTACTTACATATAAAGAGCTGCTCACATTATTCTGCTGCCTGCTCAACGTGGCATATGCACCCCGATATGAATATTCTGATGCCAGCTGCTGCTCGCTATAAAAACAGGATAGCTCTGTAATGTAATGGTATGAATCCAGGGTATGACAGAGCAAAGTGAGCCAGAGAGATTCAATCTGTGGCTCCGACGGCAGGGCCGACCGACAAAACAGACCTCGGCCGAAACCTGACGCGTCTCAACCTGGGCAATGCTAAATCTATTGAGCGCGTTCGTTGAAGCTTCTTGAAGAAATGCATTCTGGTATTTGTAATCTATTACTGATAATTGTGCCCATTCTCAGGACTCAGGACTCAGAATGTACAAAAAGCCCCTTAAGAGCCTCCTAAAGCTTTAAATGACCCTCAGTAGACACAGAGAGGAGCTGTCAGCGCCAGATGTTTTTCTAAGGGGACATGCTAAACAAGCTGGTCAGCTAGCATCTGAGCATCTGCAGCCATGATGCTTTGTCCCCTGTGCAGTGTGAGTTTATTTCAAAAGGGTTAGGAATTCATGAGAAAAAATCCTAGATGCAACCAAATGTAAGTGCAGCTAGAAACGCCAACATCCAAGATGGCTGACAAAATGTCAAGCAGCTCAGGAATACCTGTCTAATCCATCTGTAAAAGAAGGACAGAGAGAAACAAGAGACACCTGAGAAAATAATATTATTGTTATATTATGTATAATATATATTATATTATAAATTATTAATTGAAAAAGAATTGAAATCTATTGTGAATAGAAGGAATGAACTGCTGCCAAGCTTCACTTGTACAAGCAGAAAATTACAATAAGTCATTTGTCAACTAAAGTGGACATATTGCACCATGGTTAAGAGTCTGTATTGAAATCATGTTGCACAGAAACTTTACCAATGTGCTATTACTGTGTTAGTGGCATCTGATGATTATATACAGGACTGTGCAAAAGTCTTAGGCCACCGTTAGATTTGTTGCTTTATCAATGCTGTAATGACCTTTATATAATTAATTCTCAGTCTCTTTACAATACAACCAGCAAATACAGGAAACGTGCAGCAGGATTAAAAATGAGAAGAAACAGCTTCTGTAGACTAAAGTGGTGAGTGTTCAGTGTGACCTCCCCTTAGACTTGAGCTACAGCAGGAACCTGGCTCTTCAACCTAAGTGGAATGGAGCCATAATTAATGTCATTGTAACAACTGTATTTATATTTGACTTTCATGTCAACATGATGCTGTGAAAAAAGGTCCATTACAGCAGGTTTGATAAAGACATGCTTGAGCTTTACAGACACATGTTGAATGAGGTTAACTCATTGTGTATCCTGTATTTTCTGGTTGTATTCTCATAAAGAGACTGAGAAATAATTATATATGCTCATCATTAGCTTTGCTAAAACAATGAATCTAAGGGTGGCCTACATTGTATAAATATATATATATATATACAAAGAAAAAAAGAAATAGTGGCTTTCATAATTTGTGTATGAAAGGCTTCGGGGGTGTGAGACAGGCTGAAATTGTAAGGTAAGACTGCATGTGAAACTCTTGATTAGGTAAAGATAAAAAGCACGCCTGGCATTAATAAAAACAGGATCTACTGACCCGTAGAATTTTTTTTTTTAAGTAGAATGAGAGAGAAACACAAACTCATTGGCTTCCTACTTTCCCTTTTATTTACACCAAACATTAATGCACAGGTTAAATTCACCCTGGCAGCTACAGGATAGGAGGTACCTGTTAATTGCCTCCACCTTCTTTTACGAGTTTCACCCCTCTCTTTATTGTAATTGTGCCCATGCAGGCCGAGGACAATTAACTGATGCTGAACTGAATTCATTAGAAGCCCTGTGCATCTTTCCCATGCATCAGAGGATGAATTTGTCATTTAAAATATCTGTAGAGCAGCAAAGAGAAGGACAGAAGTTATTGCTCCACTATTTCCTAAAAGGGCAGTTACATAACAGGCAAAGGGGGCCGTAATAATAACGTGTCCTGCACGGTTTCATCTGCGAATCCCTTTGTTCTGCAGATTTCAGGCCGATCTTTAGCCAACAAGTGTCAGATGCTGGAAGAGAGGCTGGTGACGTCACGTAGGTGGTGTTGATTTTGTTGATGGCTTCAGGTCAGTTAGTGCTCAAGGCCCTTTTTACTGGTTTAGAAAATAAACATTCAGAATCCGTGCTCGTCTGCAGCTCACAGTCACTTCTGATGGGAAAAGAAAATTCACCTCAACAAATGTTAAAAGGCAGCATGTACAAGTAAACATGACACCGGTACATAATAGACCACTGTATGTAAGAAAACACAAGACAAACATGTACCTGTCATAAGCTTTAGTGGTTGCCATAGTGGTAAGTATGCATTTAGATTTTTATCGTGCTGACATTAAGTACTATTTCCTCATCTGCTTCCCATTTTCTTCCACTTCAGTAACTCCCACCTGCCTCTTATCCCCTGTAGATGTGATGTGAGTGAGCATTTAGCACTGATGCTTTGACAGCTGTTATTATACCGCACCCCCCCACCACCGCCACCACCACCACCACACCCACCCCCACGTCCGAGGTGGAAGCTGTTGGTTGCCACTGGTTTCTAAGACAACTGCTTTTGTAACCATTATTTATTTTAATTACACTTCCTGTTTTTTTTTTTTTCTTTTTTTCATTTCATTTTGCCGCAAAAAAAAAACAAAAAAAAAAAGACTCTGGGATTTAATAAGAATAGGAAAGGCAAGATAGAGCTAAAGTTTTTCTTTCTGAACACACACACATATATCTATATATATATTATAAATGCACTGTTATTTCACAGTGCTCACAACATGACATTTTTCTGATTTTAACTGTTAAATTCTCTGCAAAGGTATTTGTTATACTGACT
Source organism: Rachycentron canadum (assembly GCA_038496675.1). Lineage (NCBI taxonomy): Eukaryota > Metazoa > Chordata > Actinopteri > Carangiformes > Rachycentridae > Rachycentron > Rachycentron canadum. Next base: position 22,186,120 of record CM076660.1, on the reverse strand, counting down.
TTTTAAAGTGAGAGTTAACCCAATAGGTTCAGACAATACTTTACGAAACAATAGTAGTAGTCGTACACATCCACCCAGAATATTAAAAAAAATTTGGCTGAAATTAAATAGCAATATGAAATACAAATATGAATCAAATCGATGTGCGGTGATTGCTGTGATGTTTTTTCCTTCTGAATATGGTAAATGAATACAGGCAGCTATCTCACCCCACTTATTTGGTCATTTATGTTTTGCATTATTATCATTATTATGATTATTTATGTTATTCTATTTTTGTGACTTAGTGGCTTGCATTGCATTTTGGAAGTTTTCTTTTCTCAGTTGTTTATATATCATTATATATCAATATGCTATGTGTGAATATGACTATTAAATGGAGTTGTCGTGTGTATTTGATTTTGATGCATTGCTTTTAAGTGGTGTTGGACGTTGTGCTTTGTAGGGGCTGCGTCGTGTGTTGTCAGTGTCACCGTGAGTATGGATGTTATGGATGTGCAGCATTTAGGCATCCTTCACAGATTGATGGGACCCCGGGAGGAGTAGCCAGCGTTATAATGAAATGCCCAATGGGGATATAAATTTGAAAAAAATCCAAAAAAAATCTGCATTCAATATCATGTTGGTAAACATGTCATTATAAATTTTAATTGAGATCCTCTAAGTGTTCAGTGCTTTGTAGTCACAGTCACAGAAACCATGTGTTAGTCTGCAGTGTTGGACCAGTCCCAGATTAGTCTAAGTTTCACAAAAAAAAAAAAAAAAAGACATTTTCATCTTAAAAAAGTTCCCCTATCTGCGGGGTAGAGCCACGTTACCATGGCAACAATCAGGCCGGTGGCAGCGAAGGACAAAGAAAAAAAGCGAAACATGTTTCATAATTTGTGGTTTCTAACAATGTTGTGGAGCAAACAATGAGACTCCAGTAACGCAGTGAGGACGCTGCCATGCCATTTGTTCAGCTCAGCTCTCCTGAACCTGACTTTGATGCACCTGTCGACTGTGCAGCGCGGACGCCCCCCCACAGCACAGCTAGTTAACGTTGATCTCCACAAATCCCCCCGTTTACCAAAGGTCCCGTCCAGTGCTCCTTCCAGAAATTAGCGTGCGGGTGTTTGAGCACGGCTGGCACCAAAATGAAAAAGTCGTTTTCACTTTTGTGAGCTTGATTTAGAGTCAGATTTACACGGGACTGCGGCCTTGCAGGAGCGTTCACCTGCGACGACTGCATGAAACAATTAAACAGCAGAAAAGTGTGACTGCAGCAGTAATGCGCTCAGCCCCGCGGGACCGGGGCTATCACAGCAGCTCTGCGGCAGTGTGGTAATTGTCGGAGCCTCGTGGGACATGGGCGGAGACGTAGTGCCCGGTCCCGTAGTCCATGCACTACGTTAGTCACGTTGCAGTGCAACATGAAAAAAGAAGGAGAATGAAGGAGAGGTGGAGCGCTCAATAACAAGAACAAACATGACTTTCAGCTAATGCACAGGCCTCGTAAAGCGTCCGCACCCGTTAAGCCAACATGCCTTTTGAATAAGGCCCCCCCCCCCGGACTGATCACGTCCATCGTCTCACAAGCTTCTGTTCCACTGTTTTTGATCAATGATGCCAACTACGTGACTCCGTCAAGGGGACAAGAAAAGGGGGTGTTTATGTCTTTGGAGATACAGATTTCAATTTGAGTTATTTTCGAGTTTTTTTTTTTTTTTTTTTTAAAGTCTATTTTTGAGCACTTTTTGTTGCTGACCAAAGGTCCTCAGCGCCTGTAACTTTCTTTGTGAGTAAAATGAGGCTCTGAAAAGCCTTTTCTCCTGACGATGTCACATCAGCAGCTGCGATTAACATTCTTGTGTTATCTCTACATTTGCTGCGAGAAATGCTGTAAACATTCGTTTCGAGGGGAAAAAAAAAAAAAAAAGTGTCCAAGTAGTGTGTAATCTGGGGAAAGTGCTTACGCTACAGGTTCAGGAGGAGGAGGAAAGAGCTGTAAGATGATTGCCTGTTCCCAGCTCCCTCCTCTGAGACCAAACAGATCCAGCAAATATGGCCACCCTGGCCTCCATATTGTAGCAGGGTTATCACTCCCAGGGACTCCCAGGTGGTCCAAGAAGGTCATCAAAAGAGATAAAGACGATGGCAGATGCAGCCAAACTTTAGTGTGCCCTTCAACGCCCGGACTGATGCCTCAGGCAGAAGCATTGGTGGAATGTGGCAGCAAGGTGAGGAGGGGGGGGGGAAGGCCGCTGGCTGGTGTCAGCAGGAAACCAGTCCTGGGGGAGACTGCCGTGCTCAGCGGGGCAGCTGGAGTGTCGAGCCATCAAATGGACCATAGACCGTTTCAAGTACCTTCTGCTGGATACAGAATTCAGCTTAGAGAATGACCACGGGGCTCTGCAATGGTTAGAAACCATGAAACTCTACAATTACCTGCTGGCTGCTGTCAGTGCAGACACACTGCCTCACATTAAGTGTCCTCAAGCGTCTTTTAGAGGCGAGCGACTTCCTGTCCCACATCCCTGGACTTTGAAAAGGACAAACCTGATTGACCAACACAAACAGATATGCTGTTTCTTTCTATGCACAAAGACACTTCATTTACAGTCCAGACTGTGAGAACAGCTGAAATAATAGATACAGAAATTAAATAATGGATACTATTTTAAAGTGGAAAGTCTCTGCTTTAATTTGAAAGGGTTTACATCAATATAGAAAGAACTGAGTGGGAGATGCAGCCCTTTTGTCTGTCAATATGAGGAGTAAAAAGTTGAATCTGTGAAGGAAGAAGATAATAATGAAACTCAAAAAGAGAAAAAAAAACTGTCTCAGAGAGATATCCAACCAGTTGGTTTGCCAAAATGAACAGTTTGATACATTTGAAAAAAGCAGAAAATGGCAAATGAGCTGGTCGACCGAGGAGCACCAGTCTTGCGGATGAGCAGAAAATCATTTGCATGGTGGAGAAAAAAAAAGCTCCTTTATGGCCGCACAGCAAGTCAAGAATGCTCTCCAGGATGTGGGCGGACATGTTTCCCCCGTCCATGATCAAGAGAAGACTTCACGAGCGTAACCTCAGAGGATTCACCACGAGATGCTCACCCCCTGGTGAGCTGCAAAAACAGAGAGCAGGCTGCGGTTCACAAAAACACACACACACACAAAAAGAAACCAGTGGAGCTGTGGAACAGGCCGATAAAACAAAAATCAGCCCCCGTCAGAACCTCACACGGCAACCAGCATAATCTGAGGCCCACACCCACCTTGATGCTCCTTCATTTTGATCTCAGCTGCACATCTGTGAAGTTTCACGACAGTGTCTGATTCTCAATATACATTCTTCTCTGTGCTTGTGCTCTTTTGAAATGGCATCTGTCAGAGCTGATCCAATTCGGACTCCCAGTCTACCCCGTTTTGTCGGAATGTGGCTTGTGTGGAGACGTGGGAAAACTAAGCATCCCAGAACGCATTGTGCACCAAATGGCAACGATGGTCACTTCCAGGACTTAATTTTATTAAGTTTATTTATTTATTTATTTTTTTGGAAGTTTTGATATTTTTTCAGGTGAGACATTGCAGCCCTTTTCGTCATTTACGTGATAAAATTCTCCTTCTGGAGAAGTTTGGTCACTGAGGTGAAATACGATCATTTGTTGCTGCTATTTAATCTGAGATGAGGCGAAAAAAACATGTGATTTCCTGGGCAGTTTATTTAAAATATTGAGAAACAGCATGTATCTTGCAGGTTGTGACATTATCAGCGCGAGTCAGTTTCTTGTGACGTATTGCACATCAACATCAGCAGTAGATGCTGCTGTATGAAATCAAATGTTGCTGCAATACAACAGAAAAGGCCATTCAAGTTTCAAAATTAGTTGTTTTTTTTTTATCTTTTTATTTACTTCGCTTACAAAATCTCTGTTTTAGGTCATGTGATCCTTGAGGTTTTGCCTTTACTGTTACACGGAACAATAAGGGACCATCTGTTTCATTAAATTCAGTGGAGGCCATGATCATTTATTCAAAATCAACACATTGTGTCATGAACTCTGCATCATAATACCCCAGCCCCAACGCCTGCCAAGCAAAGTGCAAAGGACCACATTTCACCATGATAACACACACACAAAGACTCAACACCAGCCCCACCGCCACAGCTGCTCATACACAAGGAAGGTGTGGAGACCAAAAAGAACCGATCATGGCCCAAAGCCGCCACCTCGTCTGTCAAACGTGGTGCTGGGTCTGTTGTGGCTCGGGCTTTACGGCTGCAATGGAACTGGTGCACCGGCGTTTACTGAAGATTTCGCTGCAAATGGAAGCAACTGCAACCTCTCCGAGGAACTCCGAAGAAGGATGGAAAGGTGGACTAACTTTGACCCGAGTCAATCAGTTCAGAGGCCGTCACTGACTGCAACAGAAGTCTTTACCAAACATCAAATATGATCATTTTCCTTGACCTATTTGGCGTAAACCAATTCGGATTCAAAGCTGAGGCTTTGATGTAACATCCATCATTTTATACTGAATACTGAATGTGCTGAAGCTCAGAGGCCTGAAGAACAAAAGATGTCCAACCACTTCTGGTCTGGACTGTTGGCTGCTGAGGCTGCTTGATCAGTGCAGAGAAAACCACTGAATGCCCTGTTCCCAGATATATATATATATATATAAAATATTATATTATTATAAGGTATATTATTTATCTATGTATGTAACTTTATTATGAGAGGGGTGTCCTGTTATTTTTGCTTGTGCCCCAAAATGTCCACCTACCAATGGAAAATAATGAATAATCAAGCAATTAAGAAACTGGCTGAGAGTAGGCTGTGTTAAAGTTACACTGAATGTGCAGGGACATCATGTTGCTAAATGTAAGCAGCATAAATATTCTCTTTAAAGTCTTTGAAGAACAACTCCAGTCTTTTTGTAGCTGTTATTCTGTCTTGAAACAGCTTTCAATATTTTATCCCCTTCATTCGAGCCCGCCCCTTCGTTAAGAACCGAACACTGGATGAAAGCTTTAGTTGTAACAATACCGTGATTGTACCTGACTCCATAGATCTTCATAGCTACCAAAATTGCTGAAGGGGCCTCTGGCAAAGGAATGGGGCCCCCCTCCGAGGCCCCTGCATCCGATTCTATCCACCTGGTGTCTTTCTTTCCACCCAGCCTGCCGACAGTTGCTGACCAGCCCCGTTTGGCTGGAGAGCTTGGGCCTCGCCCAAGTGATCCACCAATGGGACTGTCAGGCTCAGTGGACTCTGGGACAAGGGCACACAAGGACAATATCCGGTCCCGGGTGGCGGCTGCAATATGGTTGTGGAACCTCAGCTGCCAGTCCATTGCAGATACAGGTTACCTGCAGATTTTTTTTTTTTTTCTTTTTTGGTGGTTTTGGCTGCTTTCCAGTTCTGACAAAAGCTTGAAAGGTTGAGACCAGTTCGCCCACTCAATCGCAGTCTCTGTGCCAAAGTCTAATAATTGGTGTCTGCTTTTTTCTTTTGTGCCAGAGAAAGAAGTGCCTGCAGAACTGCACCGCCTGACGCCGAATACACGGGGAAACGCGTTTGCTGAAGCTTTTGCATCTGTTTTGCGGATTTGCCTCTGCCCCCAAACGTTGGCCTATTATGTAACAGTCGAGGAGGAGAGTTTGGATACCGCACCGACCACTTTTGTTTATTTTCCTAACAACAAGCACGAAACATGGCGAACAGTTGAGGCCGATGGGAAGCTAGCACTTCTGGCTGATATCCCACCTCATAACAATACAGGGACCAAACTGTAACTTCTCAGAGCACTTTTTATTTTTATGATAATTGGATTTTTTTTTTTTTTTTTCCCCTTTTCAGTGGCAATGAGTGTTTCCACAAATGACTGCATGATGTCAGTTGCAGCTACTCCACGAGTGTTTGCATCTCGGTTTGGATGTTGGTGAAAAGACGATGAAATTAAAATTGGCTTCTATCAGTGTGAGTTTTTTTTTTTTTTTTAACAAACTGGCCTTTTTTTTCAGTTCTAATAGAACCTGTTCAAAAGAGAACCCGCTGCTTGACCTCTATCAGGGATCCGAGTCCTTTGCTACGATATCTGGTCTTTTCTATTGCAATGCTTGTAATTGGACTTGCAGTAATCTCTCTACAAAAGCTACACAGAGTGGCATCGAGGCAGCAGAGCTCCTTAAGCTAATGGCTAATATTGCTGAGATGCTCCACTGAGTGCTTTTAGACGCTCATTTGTGCCGGATGCCACCCGGCACTTTAATGGCTCTCTTATTAGTCATCCAGTCACGCTATGCTGACACTGATGTTGCGCTGATGGTTTATGTTCGTTCTTCCAGAGCAATGTGCGAGGATTATGGCATCTGTATATTCATTTATTTGGGTAACTTAGATTGACATTTATATTATAATACTTAGATTGTAACCATGTTCGACCATTATCTTATGTGTGATGTCAACTCCACATTTTGTCAGCCCCCGCTCTGAGCTCTGTTGCAGCTCCGGAAGGATAAAGTTTCTCAACGGGAATCAACAATGGAGGATTTTATTGTACTGTATCCCCTTCTCCTCTGTTTTCAGATTGTAGCTCGGATGCTGACACTTTATTGTGAACAATGCAGGCACACACACACACACACAACAGTGGATTAAGTGGGAATCAACAGAAAGTTGATAAAACCCACACTGGCTGTCAGTTCGCTCTGAATCAGTTTTGAAAGTTTTGAATAGGGAATAAGAGACAATTGTTTCATGACAAAAACAGGCATTTGTCTCAGGAAAACTGAGATAAACATTTGAAACTTTTTTTTGTTTTGTTTTTCTTTTGCTTGGCAGCTGCTCTGACACCCAAGCTGAAATTTTAAGAATATTACACAATAATATCATATTACCTTGTTAAGCAGCTGTTGTTTTTTGGCTGGGTAATTTCCAAAACATCACCAACTCCAGAAAGTCTGAACTGTTACTGAACTGTTTGTCTGCATCACTTTGGCATAATAGAAGAAGCATGTCCCAGAAATAGATGAGAAACTGTTTCTATACTAACTAAGATCGACACAACGAGTTTTTCTTCCTTCATTGTCGGATCACAAAACATCCCATTATAAAACCATATGTTCACCAATCAGCCATAACATTATGACACTGACAGGTGAAGTCACTGACATTATCACCTGGTTACCATGGCTCCCGTCAGTGGTGGATATATCAGGCAGCAGCTGAACATTTAGTCCTGAAGTTGATGTGTTGAAGCAGGAAAAATGGTCAAGTGTGAGGATGTGAGGGACTTTGACTTTGACCAAACTGTGATGAGACGACTGAGTCAGAGCTTCTCCAACACTGCAGCTCTGTGGGATGTTCCTGGGCTGCAGTGGTCAGGACCTACCAGAAGTGGTCCAAGGAGGGAGAACCACTGGACCACAGACAGGGTCAGGGGTCAAGGCTCAGTGATGGTGGTGGGGAGTGAAGGCTGGACCGTGTGGTCTGATCCAACAGAAGAGCTACTGGAGCTCAAACTGCTGAAGAAGTTCATGCTGGTTCTGATAGAAAGGTGTCAGAACACAGAGCATCACAGTTTGTTGTGTATGTGGCTGTGAGGTCCCCGACCGGTTAGGGTGTCCATGCTGACCCCTGTCCACAAACGGTTTTCTTCTACACCATGTGATGGTCAGGTGTGTGTGTGTCTCTTACCTGGGAAGACATGACACCAGGATGCATTATGGAAAGAAGAGCTGGTGGAGGCAGTGTGATGCTGTGGACAATGTTCTGCTGGGAAACCTTGGGTCCAGTTCAAGGTGTTGACTTGGCTCCAAATTCCCCAGATCTCAGTCCAATCCAGCATCTGGGGGATGAGCTGGACCAACAAGTCTGATCCATGGAGGCTCCACCTCACAACTTCAGGACTTAAAGGATCTGCTGCTAAGGTCTTGGTCCAGATACCACAGCTCAGCTTCAGAGGTCTAGAGGTCAGGACTCTTGCGGCAAAAGGGGGACCCACACAATATTAGGGAGGTGGTCATAATGTTATGGCATGTGTATCTGAACTATGTAATATCCCAGTGTATCCAATGGAGTAATTAGATTATGATGTGAAAATAAACTTCTGCCCACCCATGGCCACCATTAAAGCAGTCACATGGTACCAGCAAGTAACTGAGCAGCATTGAATCACCCACACTCTGCCTAATATAGTTAGCCATGATGAAAATGTCCAATTACCTGAGCTAGCAGTTCCCCTGGTTATATATGATTATCCCCAGCCCACAACCTTTACAGTGATTCCCCAGCCAGCTCTAACAGAGGATTTGGAAAACATAATGATTTTATGCTAATGTAGAGATATTGCTGGATTGACATTTTTACTGATTCTACTGAGTGCCCCTATCCATTTCCCCAACCCACGCAGCAATAGCTTAAGGTCTCTCTGTCACCAGAACATGCTTTTAACATTACTGGTGTCAGGGGTAATTTGTGGTGTTACTCAAGTGGGCTTGTTTCAATGCAATTAGTTTATTTTCTTTGTGTAATGAGTCTACGCCCTGAGCTGTCTGCCTTCTAGAGGCATCTGGGAACAGCAAATCCCAAATTCATAGATGTGGTCTGTTGGTTTTAATTTGTTTTCTTCTCTCTTTTTTCAAGTCAAATATTTGTCGAGGATAAATACAAGTGTGTCTTCGGTTTGTACAGCATCCATCCATCCAACCCTCCGTCTATGCATCTGTTAAATCTGAGGTCAGGACATATCACAGCAGGCCAAGCACGGTACTCCAGACACCCCCCTCCCCAGTGATGTTTTCCAAGTCCTCTTGTGGGGGATCCTGAGTTGTTCCCAGGCCAGATGATATAATCCCTCCAGCATGTTCTTGGCCTGCCCTAGGTTCTCCTACCGATGTGTTATCTCGATAACTTAAATGCACTAGTTCTGTACTTGATCAAATAGTGTGCTCATGGTCTGTTCAGATGACACAACAGCACTAAAAGATATCGGGGTTAGTATTTTACCTTCCTATCAATCAATCAGGTGACACTTGACTAATTTTGCTTTGGGCTTAGAGACCACACATGGCTAACAGAAAGCCTGAATTACAGACCAGACCTGGAGGGTCTAACGAAAGACTGGTTACACAGTGGGAAATGTAGGAACCAGTGTTTTTAGAGCTTGACCCATTTTAGAGGCAAACCACACCAACGACTGCAGAGACAAGCTTTTGTTAAGTGAGGAGGCTGTATGCTCTGTCAGAGAGGCTTACGGGATAACAAGACTGAGGACTTATGTTGCACTGGTGAACTGGTCTTTTCCTGCGGTGTCTTTTGCGACTCCCGGTGGGAGAGGAGGCAGAGGATGAGGCAACATCAGTCCAGTGGTGCACTGCAGATTATTGTGTTCAGCATTGGTCCACCAGCCGCCTGCTCAGAGCAGATTGACAGCTGAGTGTAACCGATCTGTAAAGTTTCCTCCCTTTATTTGTGAAACTTACATCAGCACTTGCCTCACTAAAACCACACAAACACCTTCATTCATGTTTTCCTCATCATCTACCCTGGAAGCCTTTCCTTTACTGACGAGTCTCATGAGATGATGATACCTGCTGTCTGAAGGCGGCAGGTATCTGTTCTACAATCTCCACCTGGAGAGATGTTGCGCACTGTCAAACTCTTTATGTCCCAGACAGCAGTAAGTTTCCTCGGAGGAAAACTCTCCACTGGATTCCCAAACTGTCAGCGCATCATTACGGGGATGACAGTCAGGAATGTGATGATTGTCACAACCTCTTACACGCTCACTGATAATGTATGGTGTTCATTCACGATCCAACACTGTTTCTTTGCATGTCTGGCCACCAATATACCCAAATCCACTTTGACAAGCCCTGGGTGCACTGGGCAGAGTTAATGTGCTTATGATTAGGAGATAAAGTTCATCTTAGTTTAGTAGGTTAGCGTGCTAATGTGTTATAATTAGCACTCAACATAAAGTACAGCCATATATTGTATATAAAGTGGACATAAACTCTGTGGCTATAAAGTGAAGCCAATGCTGATGTACTTTAAACCTGCACTCTATCTAATAACCAAAAAGGGGTGACTGCTTGTAAGAAGAAGTCAGATTGTATTGAAGTCTATGGGAAAATGTCCCCACTTCTCCCTTGATTTATTAGCTCAGTAAACGTTTTCCTAATGAGTTTATGGTCTCAGTCTCTAGTTTCAAGTCTTCAATACAACATGATGTTAATTTTTTAAATGATGGTCCATTTAGAGGAAAATAGAAATAAAGCAGGGGATGGATAAGGGTGTGGCTACAGTGTGGTTGACAGACTGTACCACCCAATCAGGATAGAGTACAGAGCAGGTCAGATCCACCCCTCAGTCCTCCTCAGCTCCACCTTATCCTCCAAATGTGGTTTCTTCTGGTTTCAAAAAACTAAGATGGCCGATGGACAAATTACAAACTGGAGGCTTCAAAACAGCAGCTCAGAGACCAGTGGGTTGGATAAGGTGAAACATCATGGAGGCACTAGAGGAAAGGTCAGAGGTTACCTTAAGTCACCAAAGTCACTTAGCGAAACAAACCATTTGACAGAGACTTGGCTGGTCTGGTCCACCCACTGTATGTGATGCAGTGACGTGCACCGCTCATATGTGAAGTCTAAATGATATCAAAGTCAGTATCAGTCACTTACTTGTCAGTGAAGCCAGTGCCAATGCCAGTGAAATGCTTATTTGTTTCCTCTGTTTCTTTGCTTCTCCACAGGCACCCATAAATTTGTGATGGAGGGGGAACATCTGGAGCTGACAGCCATCACCAAAGAGCAGTCAGGATCGTATGAATGCATTGCTTCTAATGACATCTCAAGCCCTGACGTCAGGACAGTGCAAGTCACCGTCAACTGTAAGGCCCAACGCTATCACATTCACGGTCTCACTACACAGGATCAGGATCAGAGCCCTTTGCTGTTGTTTGGATGCTGGGCTACATTATCCTCAAATGAAACCCTGACCGTGTGAACCCCAGTTTTCTGTGAGCAAGCCTGTTAACTGTTCTTGAACCAAGTACAGTCCTGATCCTAACCACTTCTGAAAGAGAACTCTGTGATTTATCATGAAAGAGTCAGAGTTACTCTCCACGATACTGAAATTGAATCGATTTTGTTTTTCAGTCATTAGAGCAACTGTTGTCACAGTTATACG
>CM076660.1:22125809-22170809 GCA_038496675.1 Rachycentron canadum | reverse complement strand
TAGTCACTTCGTTCTGCTGAGGGAAATAACGAAGAAACCTTTCCGATGCAGCTCGGGCTGTAGCGTGTCGGTGTCTTTCCAACAACGTACAGATTCCTGTGATAGCAAAAAGCGCTTTTCATACCATGAAACAAAGAAACCCAGTGTCATAAATCACCCGAGCAACCCCCCCCCCACCACCCCCGACTATGAAGGGTTCCCACTTCACTTTAAGAAAAATAATTAGTCTACTGATGAGCTGTTACCGATACTTGAACTCTGATGTCGACACAAGGAAGAATAAAACAGCTCTAAGCGCCACAGACTTGTAAGTTGTCAACACATCCAAAGCAAAACAGCATCAAAGAAAAGAGACAGAGGAGGAGAGAGAAAGGACTAAAACTCAAGAGGCGGCAAAGCTGAAGGCGGAAGGCCATCATTTCCTTCGCCGGTGCATCCTGCCAATCCGCCTCTGCCACCTCCCCAAGAACTTATCCTCCAGTCAATCAGACCTGTTCAACCTTGTGAGTGTGAGTTGATACTCAGGCCCTCAGCGTTTCAAGCTTTTGCAGTCACGCAGGTAAAACCCGAGACGCGTCTTCGCGTGGCTCATCAGGGCAGGGGCTGAAAACTCCGCTCATTCTGTCGCCGAGTGGACATCGCGCCTGCTGTTCTATTTAAGCTGTCAAGCGTCACAGCTCTCAAAACAGGCCCAGCTGGCTCCCTGCGAGCCTTCCACGGCAAGATTGATGACGGGAAGCCTGGCAGAGTGAGGCCAGCACAAGGCGAGCCTTTGTGTCGTTCTGTATGTACACATCATTTTCCCTCATTCCACTGGAGGATCAGCAACAGCAGATTAAATGGCAGAATGAATTTTCATCAGACCATACGCATTTGTTCGAGTGAATTTGTGTAACCATTCAATGTAACATGGAATTAATTATGCATGCTTGTAACCATCTCTGCAGTGCCATCCTGGTAGTGTGGACTAAAGCATAATTGATATATTCATGCATTAAAATCATATTTTATCACAGTGTCAGATAGCGAGCATGTTATCTTTTCTTTTGTAGTTTTGCATACACCGTAAATTAGATTTGATGAAAGGAGGCAGCAAGTAAAATGTGTGTACACTTAGCTTTAATTTAGCATTACATTGATAGCGTTGAGATAATAGTGAGGTTTATCAGTTTCAATGACTTAATCTCCAGGGTGCCTGCCATTTTCTGCCACTTTCTGCACTTTGTCTTGGAACAAAGGCTCCTGTACGCAAAACATCGCCATTTACCTACCACCGTCACCGCAGTGTTCGAATGCCGCCATCAAATATGGCATGAGCAGGGCTGCACATGCAGCTCTTCCTGTCTGTCTTTGGATTCAATCCGGCCTTTCTAGTCTTTGCTTTAGATCCCCATGCCAGGGCGCTGCAGTTGAAAATGAGGCAGCTGAAATAGTGACACAAATGTTCATTAATATGCATAGTCTTCAAAAAATAAAGAACTGAAATGAATAGGTTTACACACCTGAATATTTCCCCATAATTGCAACACAAGATATTTCATTATCAGTTAACATAGCACAGCCTCAGATGAGATGAATTGGAAAGGCACAATCGAGCATCAGTTTCTTTCCAAACAAGATATTTTCCTTAGCGCTTTTAGTGGCAGGACTGAAAAATGATTCAAGCAGAAAATAGTGCAAATAACTCATGCTGCTGTTTAACCACTATATTTAGCTATCATTCCACATTTTTTTTGTAAACCTGACTTCCATCCTGTTGGATTACCCACCAGCTGAGTGCGTTCACTTCATTACAGCGTCCTCCAGACATGCCTATGATGATGAATTAATATGTTCCTAGTCATATATTTACTTTCCGTCGTGCTGAACATGAGTGAGCTCAGCATCAGAAAGACGAAGGAGGAATAGTGGATTACAATTAAAAATATATGTATCTATATACTCCCACTGGATTCATTAGGAGTCTCTTGGCTTTTTGTGTCACAGGAGATGTCTTCATCTCGCTTCCATGATAAAAATACCAACACTTTGAGCGTCGCAGTAATTGAGCTATGACTGTTCTGAGGGGTCATCTGAGAAAAAAAAAGGTAGACAAATAAGACAAGAAAAGAAAATGTTTAGATGTGCCATTTTAAAAAATTAAACCTAATTGTATTTATTGCAAGATATGAAGGGGGTGAAATGATTTTTCACGAAATGATCGACAGGGACCTGTCAAACAAAACATTTATTGCTGAAGCTCTTTAGTTCCTTTTCTTGAGAGAAAAGAAAGAAAAGAACACATTACGGAATAATGTTGAGTGGTGATGTGTAGGTATAAGATCAAACATTAGTGTGAAAATATTACAGTACTTCTACTGGAAAAGAATGACTGCATACATACAAATTTTCTTTTCCACTGCAGGGTTGACTAAAAATGTAATGGGTGGAGGGGCTGGAGTCAATCCCAGTTGATATTGGGTGGGGGGGCACGCTGGACAGGTCATCAGTCTATCACAGGGCCGACATATGGAGACAGACAACCATTCACGTGCACACTCACATCTAAGTGCATGTATTTGGACTGGGCTCAAACCTAGAACTCCCCTGCCGCGCGGCAACAGCGCTGACAACGAGAACTGCATCACTTTCCAAACTGAACGCCACCTACGGGCGCATTTCACGAAAGCCTTGCTAGTGCTAAATAGTTACCGTTAGCATTAACAGCTGTGTACTTCACACTCCAGGAGAAACAGTGAGTTCACAACTCCCTCACCGTGAAATGTCTGCAGAGGTGCAAAGCAATGCTATTGTTATACTTTTATTTCTATCAGTGTTTTTTTTTTTTTTTTGTTCTACTGCTGAAGTTGGCGTGCCAACCAGTTGGCGCCCTGAGGAAGTAGCGTCTTAATCGGCTGTGAGGTAAACGCAGTGATGGGTGGAGTGCTAACGGTGGCTAAGTAGCAGCAACAAAACCCACGCGTGGCTCCTTTAAATGAAGAAGTGTAACATTCATGCCTCACACAAAAGCGGTGAGAATGCAACGCAACCAATCATCGCTTGTCATTAAAAAGGCTGACGTGGGTTCAGGACAAGAAAATGCTGTAACTGTAATTTGATGCTTTATGTGGATATTTTTATATTATCGTGTATATATTTAACACTAAAAGGTCTTGTTGTACATCATGTTCAGCTACATCGCAGCAACAGATGGGAGCCTGAAGACTTATGAGTTGTTAGTTGGTGTCTCACAGATATTACTCAGAAGTGTGTCGTGGCACACATGGTGAGAATACGGAGGTGGTGAGCACATTAAGCGGGGAGAGACACAGCGCAGTGGCGGTGACACACTCGTCCTGATGGATATTTGCTCTTTACAAGGTCAACATGTTACCGTGGGCGTACTTGTGATTATCAGGCACGGTGGCTTCAGAGCCCCTCGCTTTGTCCACTCAGTGGCGTAGACGTTTACCTATCGTGACAAAGTGGGAACATCATTTTAGAAATGTGTTCATGACGAATGTAATCTCATTAACGAACACACTCAGACCTTAACTTTACTTCTTTGCGATGTCCGTTTAGCGGCAGTTACAGGTTTAAATCTTCTTGGATAAGTCTCTACAAGCTCTGCACACCTGGATTTGGGCAGTTTATCCCACTCCTCCAGGCAGATCCTCTTAAGTTCCATTAACACCAATACGTCTAAGCATTGTCTGTTTCCTGCAATGGATTTATACATCTAGACACATAAAATACAGAAGACAATGACTTTTTTGGTGACCTTTTTGAAAGCCCTTTTGCTGTAGTCTCACTTGTCAACCCAGATACACACAAGTTTTTTACAACTTTGTTTTTTTTTTTGTATATACTGATTGTTTCCTCTAATGCTCATGATAACTTGCCTAAATCTCTGTTATACCAGCAAAACACACCCACACACCCCTGAGGGGCCACTCAAAGGCATGACTCTTCTTCAAGCCCCCCCCCCACCCCCCAAACAGGTCCCTCTTCCCCTACCTCCCTATACAACTACTGTAGGTGGTTCTGTGTGTTTTGGTACCAATAAAAGCCTTTGATACTGGTGGTAGATGCAGGAGATGCACTGTGCTTCAAAACCATTAAAGCCGCCTCCCTCACAAAAGGTGCTGTAGTTGTGCAATGCAGGAAGCTGGAGTCTAAATTAAGACAGTATAGCTAAAGGAGACGCTTACACTTATGAGAGACTTTTTACAGAAAAAGTGTCATTAATTTACAGAGTAAAAGCATCCGTTTCTAGTGCAAGACATGTTTGAAGGCTCAGTACAGTACAGTATACTGAGAACATAATGGCAGATTCACATCTTCCTCCATCCATTAACTTTGGTATCGCCACATCCTATAGTGGCATCACTCCATGCATCTCTATCTAGTGTCACACTGTTGCCAGACCTTCTACAGCCAAATTGGCCGTCGACTCTGGGGCTTCTTTAATGAGGATATCTCTACCAGAAAGCTCGCTGCCTCCCAGTAAGTGGTTTCTTAAATTATTCTGGAGGTTGTTAATGCAGAGGATCTGCTGCAGGTAGGCAGAGCAGCACTGAGTCCTGCAGGATGTTCTCTGTCCAGAGGCATGAATAAAAACACAGATAAACACTTCCAACAATTATTGTTTGAATTAATTAAAAAGTGCTTTAAAAAAAAAAAAAAAGTGAGAATTAATGTAAAAACTGGGTCTCAATACAAACCTGAAATCATTTTAAATCCTCAGTCCATGCTGAATGAAAGTTCTGTTTATGAGACGGTGAAATGTGTCAGAACCCAATCTGGATCCTTGATTCGTGACTCATATCTGCTCATTTTTAATAGATGATGATGATGGCATTTTAAAGTGTGCACGTGTATCTGATCAGAAATAAATAAATGGGCTCAGTCCTTTAAAGCCACAATGCGCGATTTGAGCCAATTTTGACTGCACTGTTTTAATATAGTTTATGATTCAACTCACAATATCTCCTGTTACTCAGTTTTTTTAATTTGCACATCACACAGTGTTGATTTATTATGCAGCTCTTGTCATCCAATATGTGTTCAATTTGTTAATGAAAAACATTATCTTTATTATGTGGTTCTGTAATGGTATCCTGAAACCCTGATTAATACTGGCAAAATTGTAATTTTAGCTCTGTAAAGAGGCTGTTCAGGAGGAAGTGCCCTGCCACATTGAAAGAAATTTTAATTAGTTGAGTTAAATCTCAGTGGGTGGACTTGACACCCAAAAATAATCAGAACAACATCAACAACAAAAAAAACAAAAAAAAAAAACAATTAAGGGTGTAAGACATACTGTAGGTATGCATGGAGGCTTTTTATTCATACAGTGGCTTATCGCTGCCATCGTGGTAACAGCTTAGCATTTAGCTCAGATGCTAGCATGGCCGTTTTTTTGAACAAGGGGCCTCATTTGGGAGACAAATCTCTACGTGTCTCCGTAACCCACAACCACGGCTGTACTTTCAGGAGGCCTCACATCCTCCCAGATATTCTGTTCACACAGGCCACAGCTAAGTCGTGTCATTGAGAACATTTTGTGGGAAATGTAATGCAATGCATTCAGGTTTACGTTTTTGATGACGGCATTGTTAATCAAATACTAAAGATAATTGTAAAATATCCTCAGCCAGCACATTTGTTTCCTGCCAAACTGTGTCCAATGTACAATATTCACCTCGAATGTCCACAGCATATTTAAGGGAGCTTTTTGTATGTTTTGCTATTGCTACACAGCCAATGTCGGCGTTAACTGCTGATGTTATATATCTGGATCTGTACCAGATATCCACCACAAACTGCATCATCTCAGCATGTGACTGTGGTACAATCCAGTGGTTAAGATCCCCAAAATACTACACGAGCCTCAAAGTATTAACCCTAACCCTATGGTGATCTGCTCTATAGGCATGTGGTACGATACCACAATCTGTAGGGTACAATATCGCAGAATTTATGGTATAGTACTGTGAAGCCCGAGGTGCAGTCCTGTGGTAAATGTTCCAACGTACCACACAAGCCCCCGAGTGCAACAAGGAACACGTGGTACACTGCCCCAGCAACACAAGAGACTAGTGCCACAGAAACTGAATGGTTTTACCACAGGCATTTTTCCTAAGGGCTCCTAACCTGTCAATTTCCGACAGTGAGTCAACATAGGGTCCTGAGGAAGTAATGCAACTCTGAGGGCGTATATAACCTTTTATGCTGGGAAGGCAATAATGGCTGAACCTCTTGATAAGTGATCATCGCCCCTGCCTGCCCTCAGCAGAAAAAAAACCTTAAGTGGCTGAGAAATCTTGCTAATAGCCCCGTTTAACTTGTGGTTCGTGGTTATATTTAGGCACTAACAGCACTTGGTTAAGGTTTGGGGAAGATCGTGGTCTGATCTCCGGTGTGGGTCTTATGCACTTTGCATCCCAACCATCCAGCCCAACTGCCTCCTGCAGGCTCCACCGCCATTAATGATGCAGCAAAAAAAAAAAAAAATCAGAGTTGCCTCTTATTTAATAACCAAACCTTTACTTGTGAGAAAGGGCAGACAATAACGTAGCATTGTCTCTGTAAAAGTTGGAATATTCTGTTGGCACGAGACCAATCCCTAATAATCCTGTAAAAGTTTCCCTTTGACAAATGGCTATGCTTAGAGAGCTGGGTTTTATATAGTTGCTAGCCTTTAGAGGTCACTCATATAATTTAACACAGCGAACAGACTCATAGCAAAAACAGTAGCATTCAAACTACTGTGCGACAACGGACTTACATTTTCATTTTACATGAACAGGAACTGTGTTTGGAGGATGGTAAAACTAACAGGTGGACAACATTGACTGTAACAGCATGAAGTCACACCACAGTAGGCCAAAGTAGCATAAGCACCATTACATGTGGTATATTGGACCATTGAATCCCAATTGATTAAAGGGCTATGAACCATCTGCCACCTTTTGAAGGCTGTACAAAGAGATTGATGATGTTTATCATGTTCCTATAAAACTCCAGAGGCGGCGTCAGAGCCAGCTCATAACTGGCCTGTAAATCGATATGTATACGACAGACAAGGCAAAGCTGATGGCGGCATGATTTCAGTCCAGCATGCATGCGTGTGTGTGTGTGTGTGTGTGCGCATGCACGCACATGTGTGTGTGTGTGTGTCTCTGCACGTGTGCTCGTCCTACGGCCTGAAATTGAAGCATCTGCTCCCAAGCACACCCATTCCAAGTGTGGAAATGGGTTTCAAACAAACCAATAAGTTAGCTGAAAATCAACTAGCCCGACCGGAGAAACATTCAAAATAAATATATGAGGAGGAATTGACATGTGGTTTGCACATCTGACAGTTTAATTCTGGTCCCAGAAGGTATCAAAAATAAATGGGGAATATTTCTGCGACTGGCACAAACTTCCAGCACACAAACATCGACTGACTCCAGAGTCCTTTAACCGTGAATATATTTAGACTAATTCTAATTACCGAACTGTTCTTACCTCATCAGCACACCATTTATCCCCATTAATCTGCACCATTTCATGCAGATAAAGCCCTCTAATTTCACTCACGCTGAATCATTGTTGATTACTTTACATCCCTGCGTTCCTTAGATAAGAAACACTCACACCATCTCACTATATACATAAATCTTGTGCTTATCTGTCTCTCTCATCTGTCTTGTTTATCAAATCTCTATCTATCTTATCCGTGCCTTTTATAAACTACGACTAATTTAGTAATTAATTAAAATTTCTCTGCAGCCACTAGTGTGCCAGAAGTATTAGAAAGTGACTGCAGACAAAGGACAGACAAAGGCAGCTCTGCACTGGCGGGCTGCACTCGCCTTGTTGGCAATGTTATCTTCAAACATCTTAACGGATGCTCTGATTGGAAATTGTTTTGCACACATACCAAATAGTTTTTAATTAAAAGATTGGATGATACCAAACAGATATCAATTTGGAACCGTTTGTTACCTATTTTAACCTATTTCCAGGTTAACGCTTGCAAAATTTGCAATTTAGCAATGAACCAACGGCAGAGTTTCATGCGAACGAATCCTGTAAATATATGATTATCGGGAGCTGAAAGATATTTTGCTTTACGCTTTGATTTACGCCAAAAGAAGTTTGGTGTGCTGCAGACTGCCATACAAACAACATGTTCTTTGAAATTCTGTATGTGAGTAAATGGATTAGATCCTCTCTCTGCTGAGATTTCCAGACCAAGCTAAGGCTTTCAGTTTATGAAACTGACCCTTCCTCTGATGGAGGAAATCCATCCTTTTGATAAAGAGATTATGTATATGGCATCAGATTTTCTGCCTCTCAAACACAAAGTAATCTCCTGTAGCCTCCACTCCAATCCCTACTTAGACTGAATATCTCTGTAAAACAATCACTCAGAGCTGAACAATGGTTTGGGTGTGTGGGTCTCTCAGTACCACTGAGGCCTCATAAAAACGGTCATCGGTCTGCGAGTATAGCTAGAAATTAACGGCAGCAACATTAGAAGAAGGTCAAAGAGAGAATATTATGTTAGTTAGACAGTCAATAAAATGAGTGCGTCCACCTCAAACGGCAGCGAACCAATGATGAAAGCAGAATTCAGACAGTAAGGGATTCAAACTCACAAATCTAATGAGCCAACTTGTGGGGGTGGGGCAAAACGAAGCCGAAACCTTGTCAGTGTATATATATATATATATATATATATCAGAATCAGAATCAGAGTGAGCATAAGCACAATCAGGAGGCAGAGTGTCACTAGTTTCAGTTATGTTACGTAGTCAAGTGCAAGAACCTAATTGCGTTCTTAGTTAATTATAAAACTGCAGCATCGTGGCAAGTAAAAACGTCCTTCAGTTTTGAAAGACATCTGGTTCAGTCATTGCTCGAAGCTTTCACTCCTCAGCACTATCCTACATTTATCTATTCCGTCTGGCAATGTTATTTTGAAAAGGTCTCCCTTTCTTTTTATCATTTTCAAAACCGCTCCCCGATCTTCAAAGATGACCTTTTGCCGTCTAATAATGTTGACCATGTAAAGGAAATTGTTTGAAAGTTCTGAAGCTCTGCACATTTTTTCAAGGTGCTGCGCGCGCGGCTGTTTTCTGACTGTGCAGCGCTGCACCCATCCAAAGTGACACGGCTCATTTCACTTGAGACAAGCGTATGGATTTAGAGCAGGGCACCGAGTGTCCCAAAAAGTTTGAAAGTGCACTGGAAAGACAGACCGCTATCTAGGATTACAAAGGTGGCCCTGCCCTTGTTCCAGAGCTAATTTTATCAGATGTACTACCATGGTCGGGAAGCATTCTATTTTATTTGCCGGGCAAATGTGCCACCCGTGAGGCAGACAAATGAGTGCAATACACTTTGTGGAGAACAACATCATTGACCCCACGCTCCCTCACAGCTATAGATTTTCCTCCAATGTGAGCTCTATATCCACGAGGGCACAAACAAGGCCCAGCCAATGATTAATTTAAGCGTGCTTGTACCTGTTTAGGTATTAATCTATCGGGGCACCTTGCCAGAGTATTTCATATGTCAGAAAATTACCATACTATTTGTGCCTCCTTCCAAAATTGAGACATTATCTATTATTTATAACATCCAGCAGTACTCTGTCTTTCCTGTGTGCTTGCTGCGTGCAAGACAAAAACATTTCTGAACAAAATCTGCCCTCCTCCCTCTGTTTGTGTGCTCCTCCACTATGTCTTTGGAATGGATTTCTGCAAGACAGGAACACCATCAGGTGAAGAAATAAAACTCAGACGCTTCGGTGTGTAATATAAAGGTGGCACACAGAGGGGCTGGCTCTGGTAATGGTTCATGCTGACACACACAAGCAGGGGATGGTCGCTTAAAAGTTCAGCTCTGTGGCAGTTTAGGAAAAAAAAAAAAAAAAAAAAAAAATGATGCCGG
Source organism: Rachycentron canadum (assembly GCA_038496675.1). Taxonomy (NCBI): domain Eukaryota; kingdom Metazoa; phylum Chordata; class Actinopteri; order Carangiformes; family Rachycentridae; genus Rachycentron; species Rachycentron canadum. The sequence goes on along the minus strand of CM076660.1, from coordinate 22,160,882 downwards.
CCTACTTGGTTATGAAGTTGCTCATTGCTGTTTTATTCTCACGTTGAATAAAACTGAACTGCTACAGTGAAATAAAGGGCTTTTTTTTAAAAATTATTATTATTATTGTTATTATTATTTTGCTCCCGCATTCATGCATACAAAATTAAATATTCATAATATTTGAAGAACTGTTGTTGGGATTTGGACCCATGGTCATGCAAATCAAACAGCCTGGTGTTACAATGAGCTCTGGTCAATTATGAGACATACACAAACAATTTACTGAGAAAATAATCAGCAGATGGAGTGACAATGAAAAGCATTATTTTGTTGCAGCCCTAGCAATATAAAAAGAGAAGAATGTAACATTTTAGTTCCATGTTTCTAATTTTGAGTTGATGATCTCGTCTAATTTATGCATTCTCCGACTGAAACTGAGCGGCCTCTCTTTGATATTCAATGCAGGCATACCGGTATAACTTGTGGATTGCTGGGACTAAACCATTAAGTGCTGTGAAGTGATTCATTCAGCTTAGAAACACCTTGAAGTAATCACACGGCATTAAGCACATTATGCAGTACAAAGACCAAGCTAACCATGCTTTGTTTACTAAAAGCCCAGCACGCACTCAACTCTAACCTCATCCTCGCAAATGTTTCCGCTGCTTATTCCCAGATATTGTTTAGTAAATTGTTCTGCTAAATAATAACTACTGCAGCTATATCCACACATGTGCACGTACATTTAGTTTATCGGTAAAAATCAAGGTGTGCAGTGATGCCCTGACCCAGCGGATGAACAGCACACGGAAGCTGCTTTTCATTTTAGGCAGCACATCGGCCGCCTCGTACAAAACACTTGATTTTCCAGGAGATATTGAACCTCGAGAGTCAAATTAGCAGGATTTATTAAGTTACATTGCAAGTTTTCTATGCAACCCACGGAGTAAAACTGTATACCTTTCGCCAGTGCCTTTATGATCATTTTGTATTATTACTATTGCCGTTATTATCGACATGAAATATTAGAAAGGACCTAGGCAAGGCACTGTACCTCAAAAGATAATGTTATTAGGATTCACAAGCTTGAGCTTGTTAAAACACTTAAAGGCCCCGTACAGTCTAAAGGTATACCTCTGTGTGTCCTTTTATTGTAAAGCAGGTCTAGGTTCTGTATTAATACAGTGAAAGTATCAAAGGTCTCAGTCCACAGAGAAATGCTCTCAGCCTGTATTCAGAAAATGAGCCTTAAAAGCAGCCGTCAGGACTTCTGTGACATTGTGATGTCGCAACAAAGCAGTCACCTGCCTCATCCACCCCCCATATCCAGTCGGCCTGGACCCACCGTCCAACCTTGCAGGATCTGTTTGCCTGACATCTTCTTTTTTTGACTCAATCTCTCAGAAAGGCCAATCAGAAGAGAGGGTCTGAGCATCTCTTGAAATATCAAATTATTATTATTATTATTATCTTATGGAAATCAACTCCGTGGAGCCTTTAAGTAACGTTTCCCGTTTTCTATTCAACTCATGTGTTGAAAATGTACACTTTTGACCATTGGCTTTCTTATTATTATTTCATCGCTCTTATTATCATTATTTTTTGGAGCATTCATTCTGACATGAAATAGCAGAAAGGAGGGAAGTTAAGGTCAATACCTCAAAAGAGGTTCGGTCATTTAAGATTCAATGGCAAAATGGGGAGATTAGAGCTCATTCAAGCACTTTAACTGTAATGTGCTGGATATGGAGACTAAACGTAAATTGATTTCCTGGTTGAAACACCCATGTTAGCAGGCTTTCATCTTGACAATGATGAAATCACGATTGTGATGCAATCCACAGCAGCTTGTATTATCTGCCGTTAAATCCCATATACGCTGTATTTAAAGTGTCCCAAATTGCACTATATTGCACATCTCCACGCACCGAAGACCATAACCCACGTATGACAATGTGTGATAGTGAGCACTTGCCAGTTCCCAGTCCTGTAATTAAACCCCCCCCCCCACCAGAAGCCAAGTCTGCACTTGACAGCTATATATTTAGTGCAGAGTCAAAGGGGTCACTGTCAACAGTCTGCTTTTCACGGTTCTCATTAGTGTCAATGCCAAGTAAGGGACAGCGGACACTCAGTAGAAGGTTGAATGTCTACAACCTCAATATTCACACCACGAAGGCCCGATCGCTGAGACCAGACTCGTCCTGTATGTGTCACGTTGCTATAGTTGTGCGAGAGTGCCATTTAGCTGCTGCCACAGAAATATCCCGCAGTTTCATTTTGAATGCTCAACACAACGCTGTCTGAGATAAATGGGCCGTGTGTCATAATTATCCCCTCCAGGTCAGTATACTATTAGAGGCGTACACGTTGGTTTTTCTCCTGAAAGGAACAAATAATAATGATAGAATAATGATATTGAAGTTCTATGCTTAATTTTTTTTTTTTTTTTCTGTCTTTCCAAAAGTCCTGAGGCTCATTAAGTACTGGACAGATTGGCCTATTTCTCACATGAAAAGCTGGGTTAAAAGCAAGACTTGCTTAATTTTCCTTAAACATTTGTATCATCAGCCAACATGTTTGTTTGATTTGTCCTTGCCTCTTTAAACGCGTACAAAAGGGCCGTTTCCTCAGGTGACACGACAGATGGAAATTGCTAATTACTATACTTTCATCTCTGATTCTTCTTTGCTGCTAGATTTTAAAAGTCATCATCAGCTGCATGAATACGCTGCATACGCTCATATAGTATGGTACAGTCAAATAAAGTTGAGCTCTATTAACTGTATTATGAAAATTATAATTGAACATTTGGAAAAAAGTGATTTTACACATTGATATGTTTAACCGCTTTCATGCCTCAATTTCAAAAGGTCCATACAGTCTAAAGGCAGACCTCCATGTGGTCTCTGATCATAAATCAGGTCTAGGTTCTGTATTAATACTGTGAAAGTATCCAAGGTCTCAGTCCGCAGAGAAATGCTCACAGCCTGTATTCAGAAACTGAGCCTTAAAACCAGCCGTCTGGACTTCTGGGACTTTGTGATGTCACAACAAAGCAGTCACCGCCCTCATCTTAACGAGCTCTGATTTGATCAATTTGATCTTTGAATCCTAAATGACCAAACATCTTTTGAGGTGCAGATCTTAGCGTCCCTCCTTTCTACTATTTCATGTCAGAAGCCACGCCCCAAGCCCCACCCACCCAGACACACTGTCCAACCTTCATCGTCATTGAGGTGTATATTTTTTATTGGATCACTCAGAAAACAGTCAGCCAATCAGAGCAGACGATTGGCTGACTGACCTGTTGTCATAGAGCTCCAGGGCTCAGCCTGAGAGAGGAGATCTAAAACTACACTGAGATGGTTTTTAGCTGTTTACACCACTAATTTATCTTCTTATGCATATCAGCAATTCTGATAAAACACTTTCATGGCTGTGAGATACCAAACCTGCATATGAAACTTTTTTTTTTTTTATTATTATTATTTTTGAAGGGCAGGGACATATTCAGTCATTTTAGACTCTTCTCTAACCTTGCAAATTCTGTTTGTTCCTGTTACATCATTTATTTGTCTGTTTTTTTTTAATGGATGTTTTTGTTATTTTCCTCTATTAAATATCATTGTAAATGAGGATGAAGAGATATATAAATGAATATTGCATTGAGGAAGCAGCTTAATTCAATTAAATCATAAAAATAAGGGTAAAAACAAACAAACAAACAAAAAATATATATATATATTTTTTTATCTGCAGTCTGTAGAGATTCCCTGTGTGTAGATGGGAACTTCCTGCATCACATTGGCAGTGAACGATATTGATTGGACAATAACCAACACTGGCAGCATGGCGGCTCAGTTGTCACCGAAAAAGCTATTGGGTTGGAATCTAACAAACTAATGTTTTCCCAAGCAAGCCATAGGTTTTTTAGATTGATTTGCTTGATTGCTTTTGGTGCGTTCATGTGCTCACGAGAAGGTTTGAAAAAAAAAAAAAAAAAAAAAAAAAAAAGCCTCCAAGAGTCTGCAGAGAGAAAAAAAAAAATGGATTATGAGTCAACAGAAATAAAAGTGCACGTGCTGTTCGTTGCGATGATCAGAACAAGAGCAGAAACATGAGGAAGTTTATTGTCATCCTCTGCTGAGATGAGTGACGGCTCAACGTGTGCTATCAGCTTGAGCTTTTATCCTGCTGTTCTGTGGACACTAATGTGGGGGGGGATAAACTGAAATGGCTCTTTGACAGTTCAGCTGACAATTTGATCCGGGCCTCCCGACAAATGATTTAAATCACTACATTTCAAGGTGAAGCCGCAGCTATAATGGGTTTTCAAAATATTATTTCTGGCACTTTTACACAGTTTGAACTTTGAAAACCACCCTGGAGTCGCGCATGATAATACTTTCTCTAAGTTTGCTTGGTTTCGCAAGGTTGTCACTCCTCCATCTGTCCTCTCAGTCAATCCTAACAAGCGCTAATTAGATATTGACAACAAATGACACACACTCACACGCGCAGATTTACATGAGAAACGACGCACGCTGACCCATGAGGCCCAGCTCTTCGGCAGAGATGGTACAGCACGTGGGCTGGAAAGTGAATACCTGCATTTGAGCTGCAGATTTATTAGACTTGTGTAAACATCGGCGTGACCTTTTTGAGTTGGCTCTAGCTAAACGAAATCACATTAGGGAAAAACCGCCCTGAGACGCAGTCCCTCGCTGTTCAACAAGCCCGGCGGAGAAGTCGAGACATGTCGACATGCCAAATCTGTGCCGAAATAGAAAACAAGAAAACAGGAAATCCTGAAATTAGGCTGAAGCTTGAATTTAAACTAATTATGCTCTGGGGTAGCTGCTAATTTCTAGTTGGGAGCCACCTGGCAACAGCAAATCACTTCATCCATAATTGTCTGGCCAGAGTGCGATACCCTTCCCTTATCCAATATTATTTTCCCCCACTTCCGCACCTGTCAATTACAATTTAAAAGGAATATTTCCTGCAAATTGTCCTCAGATTTAGTATCATCTGTCACCTGCCGCACCCATTCACATTCTCTGCTTCCCATTTATCATGTGAATGACAAACTCATGGAGAATTAAGCGAGACGCTGGTATGATTCTGTGCGTTAAATGATTCAAAGAGAGTCCTAATAGACTTATCTCTCCTCTTCACAACACGCAGACAGAGGTGTTCTTACCTGTTTCGGCTTCCTGTTTTCCTCTGCCGGGGGTTTTGGTCAGTGGTCCCGGCTCTCCTGCTTCAGCCTGACTTTTTATTACGTTTGAACCCCTCTGCTCTCATCAGTTCATTGGATCGAAGGTGAGCCACCTGCGCTTGTCAGGTGAGTTCGCTCAAGGCACTTGCTACTTTATGGAGCCGCCGTGTTAGCACTGGGAACACGCCGCCCTGCGTTGCGTGTGCGCGCAGGCTGCCGTCGCTGAACTGCGGTGGAGAACCATGCACATATTGCACAGAGTTTGCGGGATGCGTCAGTGTTGGATTTCTCTACTTTTAGATGTATGTTTGACAGAAAATGTCACTAAAATTACACTGTCTCCACATGCAGCTGCTAAAATGGTTATATTTCTTATTTGTGTGACATATTCAGATCATAGACTGTATATAAACCTGGACATAGACTCAGCCAATGCAGAAGAATTACCATCGGGGGCGACTCCACTGGTTGTTAAAGAAGTCAGATTGTATTGAAGTCTATGGGAAAATGTCCCTACTTCTCCCTTGATTTATTAGCTCAGTAAATGTTTTCCTAATGAGTTTATGGTCTCAGTCTCTAGTTTCAAGTCTTCAATACAACATGATGTTCATTTTTTAAATGATGGTCCATTTAGAGGAAAATAGAGCAGAAAGCAGGGGGCGAGTTGGGGGCGTGGCTACAGTGTGATTGACATACTGTACCACCCAATCAGGATAGAGTACAGGGCAGGTCAGCTCCACCCCTCACTCCTCCTCAGCTCCACCTTCTCCTCCAAATAGAAGACCAAGAGAGACGTCATGTGGGTTTCGCCTTGACATAGACCGCTGTTGTGAAAGGTGTTTTTTTGTCTTCTTTTCTTCGTCTGTTTTTGCAGCAAGACACACATAACTCGTAAAAAAAAAAAAAAATAGGCAAGACAGCGAATCGCAGCCCGTAGCTGATCACTGGCGCCGAAATGAAAACCAAGATGCTATGAAGCCATCAACATGCAACGCATCCGGTGTGTTCCTAGCCTTACGCGTTCCAATACGAATGATATTCCGGGCTGAATCGCTAGACTGTTCCGCTCAGGTCCTTCATCTCGGTGAGGTTGACAAAGGATCTCTGCGTGGTTTCGAGGGAGCATCTGGTATCTTTTATACGTGTCTGGTTTTGAGGGAGTGAAGAGTATTTGTCATAGACGCCTGCTCCAGGAAGACGTGGCCTGAAAGAACCTGCGAAATGCAGACAGCGCGTATGCTTAGAGGCTTTGTTAAAGAACCCTGCTGGGAAGGGGAACAGGATAACCCAAGTGAAGTTACAAGACTATTGAATCAGGGTGTTGTGTACCTGACTGAAACAAGCAATTAAAGTGTGTCTATCAATAGAGAAAAGATTCCCTCTCGAGCATCTGTAGACAGCCCCCGTAAGTCTGATTTTCTCTGAAGTTTTATGAGCCAAGGTGAATCCCACTGCGAAACCGGGAGCTGAAACTACTGATTAAAATGATGCACAGAGAAAAGGGTCATAAAAGAGAAAGTTCTATTTAAAAAAAAACAAAAACAAAACAAAACCTTGAGAGACAAACGATAGAAAAAACTGTACAGTGTGAGATATTTGATTGAAAAGGATCAGGCTTATGTGCATCCCCCCTGGCAGATAGTCATCGTTTCAGCTCCCCAATAATGGGTTATTCTTATAAATATCTATTTAATGATATTTAATACATTCTTAATAAGGTTTAATGACAATATAACAATCTCTAATTATTTGTTCATGACAGCTAAAGCAGGAGATGGTAGAGTCGGCGAGCCTCCACAATGAACGCCGGTGGAAATGAACACGTATGATTATCAAGTGTTAATTAGGCGAAGTAGTCAGCGACTCAGCTCAGACACCGAGGTTGGAAAGCTGCAGCTCCACCAAGCTCCCGTGCTACTAATCGTCAGCAAAGCCAGGTTTAAAATGGCAGATGTCGGCGGTGGTACGTCCTATTAGCTGAGAAAAATTCATTGCAATTCACCCAGTTACTCGGTGAACGGCCGAGATTAAACGTGGTTATCCGTGCACTCAGGTGAACTAATACTGTAAAACGGGCCAGTTACTTTAATCCACGTTCTGTTTAATATGACCAACATGTAAAAAGAAGTCAGGCTGTATTGAAGTCTATGGGAAAATGTCCCTACTTCTCCCTTGATTTATTAGCTCAGTAAATGTTTTCCTAATGAGTTTATGGTCTCAGTCTCTAGTTTCAAGTCTTCAATACAACAGGATGATTTAGAGGAAAATAGACCATAAAGCAGGGGATGAATTCGGGGGTGGCTACAGTGTGACTGACATCTCTCATGTGGGGGTGTAGTGCTGTTTCTTTCCATACGTCTGCAGCTCATGTCGAAGATTATGTAACCACTGTTCCTACGCAGCATCAGACAAACATCCAGCTCAGTTTCAGCTGAATGAACACGAGCAGTTTGTGTGTTGAATGATATCATTTACTTGGATATTTTCTGTCTTTTTTTTTTTTTATCTTTACCAATAAATGATTTAATGAGCAGCTCAGAGGCCACTTGCAGCTTTAAGGCGGGGTGTTTTCTTGCTTGTTACTCGACGTATGATTAACATTTGGAAATCGATCGGTGCAGCTGAAATATCAGTGTCACGGCTTTGACCGTTTCATTTGTGTTCATTAGCGCTCTTCATGACACATATTATAGCATTTTACACAATGTGCAAATTTACCAGATTATGGAAACATGTAGATATTGAATTTGGTGGTGGAGGGTCAGTGCTCTTCGATGCTCCCAGCCTCACTCGTCCACAGGAAACAATAAAAGACATACATTAAAAGATCGATCTCAGGATTTTATCAATCAACATCAGCTCTAATAGTATAGTGTATCAGTTTTCAGTGAGTAAATGTCAAAGATAGTTTGCAAGACAAGATGTGTTGCCACAGCACAACCACAAACAAATGTGTGTATTTAGTTATGAAAAATAACTAAAGTAAGTGAAATGTGTTCTAGTGGGATCACGTCGGGCCACACTCCCAGCTGAGCGTTGACTCAGATCAGATCAATAATTAAGTTCAAAAGCTATATTTTGGAGCCTTCAGCATTTGCGTCAGATAAATGCACTTTACACTGGAGTTTACACTGGAGGTGCTGTCAGTGTGTGAGTGCACATCTGAGGGTGTGTGTGTGTGTGTGTGTGTGTGTAGTGGTGGTGGTGGTGGGTGGGGCGATTAGATGGTTCAACATCATGATGTTTTGTCAGTCACCAGCGACAAGGCGATGGCTGTCGTCCCAACCCTACTTTGCATCTGCAGGAGATGAGAGACGAACTGCTCAAAATCACATCAACTCTTGCCAAGGTGTATTTAACAATCTATTGTGGATGATTCATAAATGAAGCACCTGACAGCCGCATGCTCTTCACGGGTTGCAACAGGGATGAAGCCGAAAAAGAGCAAACGGCGACGATCTTGTATTAGGCGTATCACTATTTCATGTCAGGTGTATAAAAAAAAAAAAAGGCTTACTTCCTGGCATTTCTTTCATACCCAGTGTCTATTTTTTTATAGCCTGGATTCTGTAACTTTCTTTATTAAACACTTGATCAATGTAACCTTTCTACTTTTTATGACATTGGGGTGAAAACTGTACTTTTTATAGCTCATCTTTAACCCTCAACTTCATATTTTCCAGCATTTTTTTTTTTTTTTTTTTTTTTACTGAGTGATCATTACAGTCTATATCTTCCTCATGGCTCACTGCACTCCGAGCCAACCATTAAGCTCCGGTCCGACTGCCAAGACAGTGAGAGTGTGAACGGTAAAGGTTATATACTAGCCTAAACAGAGAAATTAATTAGATCCTGTCAGACTTATTATTGAGACCAGGTTATCATCCTCCCACACACTGGAAAACTACAAAAGGCTAATCTCACTGAAATGCACCAGGACGTGTTGGAAGGCAGGAGCTAGGAGGCAATGGAAAGACAGATCACAAGCAGAGGTGTCAGGGTCAAAAGGGACTCAAGTCGAGGGCTGACACCTCGTCAAATAGCACGGTTCACCAATCTGCAGGTTTTATTTTCCTCCAACATACATTGTTATCATCCATATTTATGGTCAACACAACTCAAATATTGTAACCCCTTTAGACCTAAATTAAGGCTTTTTCCATTTTTTTTTCATACCTTTTCGGTGTTCATTATCAAGTTGAATTTTTTTTTTTAAATGTCACCAAGTCTCCACATATTCAGAATCAGCTCAACCTCAGCTAATTATAGGACAATGGCTGATAAAACAAGAGAAAACTAAAAACACACACTGAATTTCTCCTTATTTTCTAGATAAAAACACTGTGTAAACCATAACAACAAAAGAAAACTTCAACACACAAAGTTCCACACATGTGTTTGTGTTGTTCTAGAGCTGATTTGAAGTTTCTCTCTTTATCTGATCTGAGTTCTGCTCATTCTTTGGAGCAATAATGATGAAAAATCAGCTCCAAAGCCTCTAATGCTCTAAATATCTTATTGTCCATGTCTCTCTGTCTTTATTCTGTCACTACAATAAACTCAGAGCAACTTCTCCTCACTCTGAGATCAGAAAAATACAGGATTGAACCCATTGACTTTGGCTACAAGCAGCTGACAGCTAGGCCTCTGAAGGAGACAATGATGGGCTGTCACGTCTCTCCATCAGACACAGCTGATGGAGAGACGTGACTTAGCAAAGACGGAGGATGAGAGTCAATGGATAAACACACAGAAGTAAAGCAGGGCTCCAGTCAAAGGGTCAGACTGATCCATATCTTAACTAAGTTTGTAGCAGCGGAAGTAAGTGGCGCCTGTGGGCAAATCAGGGCTTGTTAGAACGAGCTGATTCTCTAGTTTAAGGAGGAAAAAAAATAAAATAAAATACAGCGTGTCTCTAACTCCTCAAACACTCAGGACATTTAGCTCAGCTACATTACATGAAAGCGGGCTGAAAACAACAAAGGGAAGTATGTATGCCCTGCAATCTAAAAAAAAAAAAAAAAAAAAAAAAAAAAAACATGCTTAGTGGTTATACCAGCAGCAGCCGCCCTCCTCTGTAACCATTTCTATGGTTCTTTGGTGAAAAATCAAATTCGAAAAGCAGCTTGTTAGAGGCTCATGCTGTTATAGAGAAACACATACCTCCGTCAAACGTATTCTGTCTCGTTCTTACTGATTTGCAATCTACGGAGGGACCCAAAGGCAAAGTATGTGGGTCAAACTCAACGCTGACCTGCTCAATTATACATCATCTTCTCCCTTGAGTTGTGCCGAGCAAGTGCTTCAGCTCCTCGCACATACAAAGCCCTCAGCGAACAGAGTGAACGTGGAGCGGCATTCCTACTGCGCAGAGTAATGAAAACACAGGAGAGACACGTCGGCCTGTAACAACTGCCTGGGAGGCAGTGCAGCAACTTCTGCCCCCGTTGACGTAATGCACTAATGAATAATGTAGTGTTATGTACAGCAGTGCACAATCATTAAATTAATACTTCTTCTTCTTTTTTTTCTTTTTTTTTTTTTAATGGACACTTTTACAGTGTAATTGAGGGCCATTAGTGGGTTTGTACACATTACACACTGTACAGTACGTGGACTCTAAATATTTTAGTGGAACGAACCTGAAGTCAGCTGTTAGCTGGGAAAGTGCCTCACATCGGCTTGCGTCACGCTGAGGACTGCGTGTAATCCGAGCGACTGCAAGCGAGCACAAGACGGCCTCATGCTCGATTGTTTTGGGATCCACGCTATTCATCAGAGGTTTATTTTCGACACGAAGCTCATTGAGCATCCACCAGTCATCACTGCTCCGCATTTGACAGCAGCAATCTCATTATTCATCCACCGCGAGCCAGCGGCCCGGTGAAGCGGTGTGTCTTATACGTTTCTTTTTTTTTTATTTTTTCAGGAAGAGTTGGGGATTACTATATCAAATGTAGACTGGCAGGCTGCAGTCAACACTGGTACACTCCCCGAGGTCATGCATTGGATACGGGTTGATGTAAGTGTAAGGTTTTGTATAGGTCGCCAAACTCTATCCCGGTTCGGACCCGAACCTGCATGAGGTGCAGTCGAGACGCAGCCAGCCTCGGTCATATGTTTTGGTTATGTCCCAGACCGTCGCCATTCGGGACAGGTCTATTTAACACCCTTGATTCTGACCCACTGACCGCTTTGTTTGGTTTATGTCCGCAAGGACAAATGACTAATTATCAGGCTGTGGCTGTAGCTTTTTCAGCCTTACTGGCTTGATGACTGGTAATTGGCAGTTGGAAGAAAGATGTTCCACCATCTCTGGATAGAGGAAGTGCTGTCCCATTGTAAACTTGAACCACTTATATACACTGCCCATAAATATATTACGACCTGGCTCCCATTTCCGAATTACTTTGACACTGAGTTCTCTGCCATCAATACAACCCACCCCCCCACCACCACACACACACACACACACACATTTTTACACATTATATGCCAAGTCTTTGTACTGTTGTTCTATTTCACCTTGTCATATCCAATTTATAATCTAGTTTATGTTTACATTTCTATGTGTGTCCTTTGTGTAGCAGGTGTAGGAATCAATAAAATCGTTGACCGGTATATTTCTTTTTTTCACAAATGTATATTTTCACAGCACCCACTTTTTTACTATTATTATTATTATCACTGTGATCATTCTTCTCTTCTTTTATGCCAAACTCGGGAAACCTGGACTCATGTTTTTAGCAGCTGGAGTAAAGTAAATAAACGCACAACAGACTAAAGAGCTTGTTTAGCCAAAAGAGAGAGAGGACAGGAAGGAAAGAATAAAAGGCCTTTTCCATTAGCTGTGGTATTTACACACAGCAGCTCTGATGACCGCTGTCTGTTCGTCTGTATCTGCAGTGGTTCCAGTCGTGTAATATCTTCAATATATGTATCAAACAAGTTCAAAGCAATTTCTGCAATCTGGTCAGATGGCGTGGTACAGATGGCTTTACACTGATGCCTAAGAAAAAGTCATAAATAAATGGTTTACGTCTTGATAAGTGATCAACGCACATCGACTTCACTCGTGGTTTAAAAGCGATGTGTCTCAGTTCGCTCCCCCCCCCCCGCCTGTGACTCACGCCATACCCCGTCTCAGAGGCTCTGCGCCGCGAGGACGTTTGACTGGATGTTATGTGAACGATTAGCTGCTTCGCGGTTTAACGTACCTCTGGTGCAGCAGCCTGAGCTGTTGATGGCTGGGCTGACTCACACGTTAGTATTGGAGTGCGAAACAACTTCCCAGTGCGCCAGTCAAAGGAAGTTGTTTATTTGAGCAGAGATGATGGCGAGTACCAAAGAGAAAGCTATAGCTTTTAGTGTTACAGGACGACATTCTTTCCAAAAAAAATAAAAATAAATAAATAAAAAAGAGAGAAAGAGAGAGAGACAGAGAAAAAAAGCAGGCCCGGTTCAAGTGGACTATTACTGATAAATAAGAAAAGCCTTCTACTGAATTGGCTTTATTGATTTTCCAAAGTTAAGTAGTGTATGTCAGAAATGTTTTACAGTAGTTTCTTGTTTGTTCCTCCAGTCCGACCTCCATTTATTATCTAAGCAGTCGATCCCGAGAATTTCTCTGGGTGATGGTGTGGCTCTTGCACTGTGTTCACATGGATACTTAAGCTTCAAACCATCTCAGCGGAGTTATCGATAATCGACATGTGTCTCTTTTGCAGCACTTTACACACATATGCCTGACTTCATTAGTCGGGCAATGACCACTTCAGCTCTGTCAAAGGTCAGAGTGCTTCAAACTTTTCCGAGGAACTGCCTCGCGACGCTTTCTTCGCACCCCGTTCAAGCGGTGCATGTAGTCCTTCCTTGCATAGGCCTCTTTGAAATACTTGAGCCATTGTACACGCTTTGATGTAACACAAAAACCCACATAAAAGCTGCCTAACGCTCTCCTTCCCTCCAACAATCGCTGCCAACATGCCCTTGACCGAGGAGGCGAACTCCTGACTGCTCCACCGGAGCTGCTCGGTGGCTAAAGGCAGCAGGCTGCAGCTGCACGGGGCAGCTCCCAGATGTGGACGCGTTGGAGCATCTGAATGTAAAGCAGGGTTCTTATAAAAGTTGCACTGTTGGAAAAGTCAAAACATTCTTAGTTGGCTTCTCTTGAATAAAACACATCATCATTTGGAATCTGGCTTCTGAGAATTCATCATATTCATTAGTATTGATTCAACAGCCTGATAACACTTTATAATTTTACATTTGGCAAACTGGTGGCGAGATATTCCATTTTCATGAAATGTGTTTTAAAATGAAACAAATACACTAAATGATGCAAAAGCTGAACTCAGACTTAAGTCCCATTCTCTTCGAATATTTAATATTTCATAATTGCACAAATTCAGAAAATGAACATGATTCCCAAACGTGATTAACAGTGGAGAAAGGAGGGGATCAATGTGAGGCAAATCAATTCATTACAACCCGTGGTTTCAGCCACTTATTTGTTTAATGTGGTATGACATTCTTCCCAGATGACTCCTAGTCAGTTTTATCCATATTAATGAGCACCGTCAACTGGCAGACTGAGACGAATTCCCCACCCCCCACCCCCCCCTCGTCCTCAGACAGTGAAATCTGGTTGCAGTAATAAATCAAGGGCACTTATCGATTTCAACATGCCTTAAAAAAAAAAAAAAAAAAAAAAAAAGGCCACACTAAAAACTACGTGTATTAAAATGTGACATTAATCAGAGAGGCAGGGAGCCAGAGTTACGCAGGGATGATGGATGCCTTCGTTTTTTTAAGACGGACGCCCCCGTTTCAATGGATGTCGTACGCTTTAATGTATAGTAGACGTCTGACTGTCAGTCTCCTGTCAGAGACTGATCAAGAACACTAAGAAAGCCTGTCCAATTTCCAGAACGCCTGTCAATAGAGTATGTAAAGAAGAAAGAGACAGTTACATGAAGTTTCCATTGGTTGAAAACCAAGGGGGTGGGGGGTGGGGGGGGATGCAAATGGTCTCCGATAGGAATAAACAACTTGTAATCTGAACATAATGACTGTAATGCTGCGTGCGGTACATGATAGACATGTTCATGGGAAGCCTTTCACATTGTGATCAGCTTGTGAGCTGAGGCTGGAAGCCAAGTCCCATTTAACGGCCATATTTACTGCATTCTGCTCCTAATTGACGACAGTAGCTGTTTGGTGTGTGTTGAAATTGCTCCGTCAGGATTAGTTAAGTCTCGTCGCCTCGCGCTGCCCTTACAGAGCGTTTTCAACATAATAGGAGAACAAAAAGAAAAAAAAGAAAAAAAAAAAAGAAAAGAAAAATTACGTCAGCCCCATCCTTGATTCTAAGTATAGCTCAGCTGCACTATCCTTGAGGCGGCATTGGCCAGGGAACAGAATCAATGGGAGGCACTTTTCTCTGCCATATTCCTCCATTAGGGGGGGATCTCTTTTGTTAGAGGACTGGCGTCTGGGATCCAGGATCTGAGGAGAGGCGGGAGAATTAGGAATGATTTGTCTGGTCATGGGAGGCCAGCACTCGCTTTTGACAGATGGTCGGAGACATCTCATTTCTGGAACGGGGGGGGGGGATCTCGAGTGGCACGGACGGAGAGCGTAGCATACACGATCTCAACAGCTGCTGTAATGCTCATCAACAGCGCATGGGCTCATACGGCGGCACTTAAACGTGAGAGCCTGCGGCGATGAAAGTGTCACACCCTCGCCACCTAGGATCTGCAACGAGTAGCGGTCCCTCGCAATGGTGGCCAAACCGCAATTCCCCCAGCGACTCCGGTAGTTATTTGCTCTATTTTGCTTTCCAATTTGGCTTTTGACTCTGATTTGCCCCTGAACTCCCTGACCTGAAACTTTGGAGTTGTGCTGTAGACACACCGTAGAAGTGTAAAACTGTGGCAGCAAGCAAAGACAACGTGCTTACACAAAAAGTGCAACCTTTCCAGGAGCCCCTCGCTCGCCACCTCAGAGGATGCCCTACTTTTCCAGCACCTATCGTCACATTCTTAAAACACACATAAAATGTGACAGCAATTGGACAAATAACAGCCATTAAAAGAGGAAACAAGAGCACACACAAGCTCCCTAATGCACCCCCCCCTCCCCCTCCCCCCCGTAATCACCATGATATATTAAACATAACCGTTTATACTACGGAGGTCAGTAATTAAGCTAAGTTAGTCATTAATTAACAGATCTCAACATACTTATCTTCACATAACACATGGGAAATATTAAAATTAGCTTCTAGTCTTACAGCCTTAAGGATTGAAGAAAATGACTTTTCACTCATTATTTTGCAAATGTATTCAGCTCCAAAGTCTAAGCAGATCCAGACCCAGATGTTTCTGTGGAGCGGTTATTGACAGACGAGCAGGCCGACAGGCGGGAGGGCAGGCGGGCGGGCAGGGAGGCAGGGAGATGCCACGAAGTAGAGGCACTAATGTCCACCCATGCTGTCATTTAACTTAAGCGCTTCGCACAATTGCTGCAGGACTATTGTAAGCGGTCTCCATTCGTTGGGGGATTTGGAGGTCAAATGCACCATCGCTCTCGTAGGCCAGACCAGCTGGTGCACTTCTAATAACGCTACAGCGTTACAGAGGAGCAGGCTGGATAAAGGAAAGAGGATAATGGGATGCCGTAGATGCTTGAGATATGACTGTCCTCCTGTAAAAAAAAAAAAAAAAAAAAAACAGCCCGCAGGTCGTCTGCAGCTGCCGTTTACAACCCGTAGTTGTGTTTTATTGTCAGGTGACCTCTAGTGGCTGCAGTAATGACACCGGAAAGCAAAGGAGGAAGTTAGGGGACGCGGGAGAAAGTCAGGGTGGATGGATGAGTCGGCAAAACACAAATATTTGGCTCCAGTGGGAAACTTTTAGTCACAGTCATTTCTTTTATCCACACCCTTAACTACATATTTATAGTTGATTCTAACCATAACAACCAAGGTCGTCAAAAGGTACGACGACAAAGGTATGAAACACACTCCTATTGGTGATATGTGACCGATGGCCACAGACACTATACACCGATGGGTTTTATATTCTTTTATGAGGGTCTTCGGTGTGTCTGCTGTGTAAATATTACCTGCAATGTTTTTTTTTTTTTTTTCTCTCAGCAAAACCTTTGGAGGTATTTTAGGTTTATTTAGCTGTTATATATAATTACTTAGAGCTCTTTTTTTAAACCTTAAGCATCTACCCCAAGCGGCATCCCACCGTCCCATCCATCCCATGTTCAGGTACTGAGATATATCAGATACAACAAGCCATCGTTTGTTACAATCACGCAGAGTTGAGTTTATAACTGCAGCAACAAAACCAGAGCGACTTCAGCAGCTCACAGGACAATCGATTCATCTGTCAGTTCTTTCTATGGGTAATAGATTCATCTTTTTTTTTTAAGTCTATGAATGTTAATCAAAACCCAAAGACACTGAGTTTACAACAACTTAAGGCAGATGAAAGAATATTCTCATACTAAATAATGAATATTATATATATATATATATATATATACACACACACACACACACACACACACACACACACACACACACACACACACACACAATCATATATATACAATCTGACTCCTTTCTAGAACCAGTGGAGTCGCCCCCCGATGGTCATTAGATATAATGTATAAAGTCTGTATGAAGATATAAAGTTATAGGCTCTTCAGCACTGGCTTCACTTTTCAGACCCAGAGTCTACGTCAACTTTTATATTGAGACTATCGTCTACCTCAGAAACGAGACAACCTAAAAATAACTTAATTCCCTGTTATGAAGTCAACACTACATATCTGTCATTCTTTCGGGTTATTAGACTGGTTTGCTGCCTAATATTAATCAGGATGTCTTGTGATTCCATTGTGTAGCTTCTACACAATGGAAAGAATAATTAGTCACATCATTAGGCAACCCCATGAAATTCACAAGAACTTTTGACATCCATCAAAAAATAATGCTGTGCTAATTTATACTGCACTACTGACATAGACCGAAGCCCAGCAGAAAGATCTGGAGAAGCAGATTAACGACAGCTTAATTGTGTCTCCAAACTGAAAACTGATGAACAGAGTTATAAAATTTGAGGCACAAAACACTGATTTACTATTTTTTTTCCTTCTACTATTTTTATTATTGCAAATGAAACGCTTTCATGAGAACAACAGACAGCGATGCGACCAGAAAGAAAACAATTAGAATCCTTCATCACGACACAAACTTTATCTCCCGACTATTAACAGCACCTGGATGAGACGCATTGTCCATACAGAGTAAGTTCTGGGCTATAGTGTAGATGTTTGATGAGTAAGAGGGATGAGGGTGTCCTAAAAAGAGGAAAGAGAAAAGTAGGTAGGGGGCTGAAAGTAGTGGAGTGTAAATTGCCTGGCAGAATGTGGCATGAATGGAAGGTGTTGCTGATGAGTATTAATGACATCAGAAAAGTGCAGCCAAACATGCACGGAGAGGGGACAGCAAAGACGGGCTGTAATGGATGTGGCCGGCTCTCAGAAGTGGAGGATCTAGTTGGACTGCAGCACGGCGCATAGGTTCCTGGATATTAAAAATTAATGACTATCTCAGTGATTTACGACAACACAAAGATGCCGAAACCCAACCCGTGTAAGATGGATGTCTGGGGAACGCTAGAAGAAGACGGATGCAACGCCGGTGGACTGCTGGAGGACGGCACGTGGGAACCAGACCGGACCCCCGCATTCTCCTGTGGGTCCACCAGCTACAGTGCCTTTATTGTGTCCAAGTCATCCGAACACACTCTGTGATCCTTGGACTGGATGGAAAGCTTGAACTGAAAAGCCTCCGCCGCATTAAACTGCGTTCACTCCAATCCTACATCACATTTAACCACTGAACTCACAGTGCTACAGTGTTAAAGGTGATAGGCCTGCGACCTGAATACGCTGCTCAGTCAGCGGCATGTGCAGGTGAATGGCATAAATACAAGAACTGGTTGAAAAAGAAGTATTTTTTTTTATTCAAATTAGAATTTGATTATATTTGCGCTGAATATATCCGTCTGCGGGCCGTGGAAATAAAATGCATTTGCAGTGGTGCATGCTACGACAGTTCCTGTGCTCCCACTTCTGAGACCACGGAGATCAAACCTAGCGGCTGCTGAACAGGATAAAAAGACAGGAGGGCTGAGGGAACAATAAATAAATAAATAATATGTGGCTA
Source organism: Rachycentron canadum (assembly GCA_038496675.1). Lineage (NCBI taxonomy): Eukaryota > Metazoa > Chordata > Actinopteri > Carangiformes > Rachycentridae > Rachycentron > Rachycentron canadum. Next base: position 22,142,424 of record CM076660.1, on the reverse strand, counting down.
TGTAAGGATTTTAAGGTGGCGGAGGAGGTGTGTGTGTGTGTGTGTGTGTGTGTGTGTGTGTGTGTGTGTGTGTGTGTGTGTGTGTGCAGGCAGGAAAACATCCGGCTAAGCAAAACCATGTATTTTAGGGTGAATATATGGAAATATATATGGATAATAACTGTTAAAATATGCATCTGATTGCATGATTAATTCTTTCAGAAGGTTTTTTTTTTTTTTTTTTGTCTGGCAATTAGATCACCACATTTTTATGCCTAACTGCTAAAAAAGAATTGAAATAATCGTTTCCACTTTTCAGCGAGAGAAGATGCGACTGTGCCCCATCCTTGGGTTCCTTTGACTTTTTGTTTTTATTGGGCTGCAGAGAAACCGCCTTGAGTGGAGAGGGACTTGTTTTGCCACGACTGGGTGGCTTTCTGAAAAGCACTGGTTAAAATGATACGTCACTCTAAGATCATGAACAAAGAAACGAAGCTCGCCATGTCCATTCCCATTATCTTCCCCTTAGGCTTCCCTTTGCAAGATGCCCTTGTCTGCCCGTGAGCCAGATCTCATTCTTAGCTGTAACTAACTACCCATCATCGCAGTCGGGGTGCTTCGCAGTGCTTCGGGTCAATGTCTAAAGCACAATTAAATCGAGTGACGGGGGGCTGGTTAGCTGCAACTCGCAGTCACGATCAACTCATCCAAAGAAAAGAAACATGCAAAAAAAAAAAAAAAGAAGCCGAATACCATTGGTTCCTTTATGGGATGATTGAAGAGAGATCAAGGAGGTGTTGTATGCAACATCAAGAAGAAAAAACTTGTATTGACCCAACGACGAGTAATTCCGCACAATTTAGCTGATGCTTCTGGAAAATCTATTCAGTGTTGCAGACAAGTCAGGCCTGTTTGAAGCCAACCACAGAAACTCTCCAGTCTAGATTCACAGACCTGTGGAAGCCTATTCAAAGCAGCAGCTTGCTTTGCTCTGAATTATTTAATGTGGCTTATATATTCTAAAACCATCTTTTCAAGAAAAAAAAACAAACAAAAAAAAAAAAAAAACAACGTGTGTGAGTGTGAATTGGGAGAGAAAAAGAAGAACATAAGACAGAAAGAACATTAGAATATCACAGTTTTTTAGTATTTCAGTGTTTCTTATGACTCGCGTGTTCCTTGTTTCACGCTGTTACTTTCCAAACATAATGCATAAGCAAGAGGATGTACAGAATGTGATAAAAGCAAATGCTTTTCTTTGGATTTTTTTTTTTTTTTTTTGAAAACCAGAGAGATTTAATGACATTTTCTACTGAATAACAGACGCCATTGTGGTTTCTTCACCGCTTTCTCAAACGGCTGCAATTATGCTTGGGCCTTTGTTTTATTTCTTTTGACTTGAAAACAGCCATTCAATCAGAAGACCTCAGCATATCGCCATCCTATATTTCAAGGGACCGTGTTTAATAACAGTGCAGATATGATAAAATGAGAGCTGGATATAATACCTACCTACTCATTAGAGCAGAGTAGTTCTCATCATTTCTAAGTGAGATATGAAAAACACAAGGCTTGAAATTGATACGATATGAATCCAAGTGATATCTGCTTTCAGAGGCCTCAAACATAAATATGCATTCATTTGGTATCTCGATATAAACACTCTTGACTAATGCATATTAGAGGACCACATTGGCTTCTTCAGGTACAGAGGTATCAGTACATATACTATACTGTAACGCACAATCTAACCAGAGTGACTAAAGCAGCTCAGAGGACAATCAATTTATCTGTCAATTCTTTTTATGGGGAATGGATTAATCTTTTTTTTTTTTTTTTTTTTTTTTTAGTCGTTCCCCATCGATTCCCCAGGGCCCAAGATGGAGGTCTTCAAGTAGTTAGAGTGCAACAGTTCAAAACTCAAACACACGTGTGTTTAAAGCAGGATGGGAGCAAAATGTCCTCATACTGAAATAATAAAAAAGTTTTGTTTTTTTTTAGTAGAAAGGTCGAGAAAGGACTGCGATGTCAGCCATTTTGTTTTCTTCTAAACCAAAAGAAACCATAACAAACCAGAAAGTGGAGCTGAGGAGGAGTGAGGGGTGGATCTAACCTGCTCTGTGCTTTTGTCCCACAGGTCGTGGTCTCTGGTATAGTCTGTCAGTCTGGGGGCCTGATTTATGGTCTATTTTCCTCTCGATGGGACCATCATTTATAAAAACGAAGACAACTTGAAACTAGAGACTGAGACCATAAACTCATTATGGAAACATTTACTGAGCTAATAAATCGGAAGTAGGGCCATTTTCACATAGACTTCAATACAATCTGACTTCTTTAACAACCAGTGGAGTCGCCCCCTGATGGTCATTAGATAAAATTCACTTTAATTTCCTTGGATAGAATTTCTCTTTAATTTTTGAATGTCTAGTTAAATATCTGAATTAGGCCATTCACAAAGGAAAAATAGTTATCTTGTCCTCAAACTCAATGAGAAGAAGAAACAGTTGAAGTTCTCCTAGGCCCAATATATCAAGCTATATATATATTACTGGTTATTGGAGCCCAACCTGCACCGCCCCCAACATGTCCTATATCTACTTTCATGTCAAACTGACAGTATGTGTGGTTACTGACTGTCTGTCCTTAAACGTGCCTTCCTGCCAAAATAAGTCAAACAGAGCAGGCTGATCTCCTCCATTTCCTTCTGGAACAAAGACTGCCACTGGCACAGGAGACGATACCTCACACCCGAAAAGGGGTGAGATCTTTTTTTTTAGCGTGACTGCACCTTTAGCTTCCACTCAGCTCTCTACCCTCTGGTTCGCAAAGGCTCAGGCTGCACAGCCGCACATCACCTCGCCGTATCTGCTGCCGGTCTGTCCACCTGGGAGAAGGACCACAGGGAGCCAAATTATAAAGGGCCTGTCAGTGACATAGCAGTGGAGCCAGTGGCACCGAAGGGAAGCAGTGGCCTTCAGCTGACACTGACCTGTCCTACAACACTGTGGAGGGGTATAGAAGGAGGTGATTTCAGTCCGGGTCCGATGCTGCTCTCTTGGATGCTAGCAGTGGCTTTCTCAGTATAGAGTGATATAACACAGTGACTGTGGCTTACCCGGCAGACCAGGTCAGTGCTACACAAGCCCATTAGTCAGTGCGGGCAAGAATGAGGAAGGAGAAGTTGCATGACCACTAACTCCTACACGTGAACAGGTCTCATGAGATTGCGGTGATCTGAGAACATTTGCATAACTTTACAGCACCATTCATTTCCCAGTGACTGCTCGAGTGGGGTCCAAAAGTCTGAGGCCACTTTACCAAAATGAGAAATATGTAATCTGTATAAGTGTTCACATATTCTTTACGTTTATTCAAATAAAAACCTAATATACTCAATCAGTCTTCCTTATTTAAATCAATTTGTTGTTCAACAATAAATCAAACTGCAGTGCTTTCTAGCTCAATCCCCATTTATTTCATGTTTCCTAGAAATAATAAGTAATTAATAATAATAAGTAATTTAAAATGATAGATTGCCCATTTTATCAGTATTGCAATTTATAGCCATGCTAGGTACATTGGTGGAAACAGGATGACTAATGTGACTGTACATTGCTAGATGGTGAGGAGTGTGTGTGTGTGTGTGTGTGTGTGTGTGTGTGTGTGTGTGTGTGTGTGTGTGTGGTGGTGGTGGGGGGGGGGAGTGGGGGGTTGTTCTTCTTTACCCTCTGATACATCGCGGTGTCTACTGAAAGAACGCCCCTACGGCGCCAGGGTCACAATAATAATGGTTACTTTGCTGACAGTCACAGCTTGGTTCGGGTTGGGTTTGGGAAAAGGGTTAAAATAAGAGTGTCTCTACCCCAGCCAAGCTTTGTTGCCACGGTTACGAGACAAAGTTGCGGCTTTGTTTAGGATTAGGCATTAAAACTAGTCAGAAAGGAGGAAATGCGGTGTTGCGTTGACTCATCCACCCACCCCACCCTCCTCCTGACGTCGACTCTGTCGCTCTATTAACTGCGTCGCCGCACTTTTCCTCTCGCTCCCGTCATCATTACTGCGACCACTAGATGTCGCCTAGCAACACAACCTAACTATGAGGTCGTGATAAAATGAGCCACTGGTTGATTTTGTACAGCGCCAATTAACTTGGTGCTTATCACCACCAGTTGTTTAATGCATTCTGCCACTGGTGCATATCTGTTGGATATGTCAGCCAATCCGAATCAGCGATTCCAAATGGACACGATATCATCTCGATACCAATACCTGCAAGGTTCACAGGCGACATGCTCACTACATATTGGCTTGGAATTAGTGTCAACTGGAACGCGTCACTCAGACGTTTCATTTTCCAAAAAAAAAAAAAATAAATAAAAAGGGAAAAACTAACATTGCTACTAAAAAGCTGTGTTAAAATGATGCAAATTATTCTCCCGCTCACATCTGCTTAACTTCCGGTTGCCAGTGGACTTTCTTTATGTGAGAGTGATGCTGCTTTGTGTTGCCCCTGACTGTCTGAATAATACAGCCCCTCAGAAATAAAAATAACACCCCAGGAATTTTGCCAGCTACAGGAAATCGCTCAGATGCAACAATCGTTTATTAAAAACATATTGCCAGGATCACATTAATGTTGCAGTCTCCCTGGCCTAAAAGCGTTTAACCCTTGACAAGCCTCAGTGAGTTGGCTCACAGCACCATTTTTCCGCTCTGATCTCAGATAGAAAAGCTTACCGGGCCCGGCTGGAATGAAACCTGTGTATCAATGTTTGGATCTCCCTTTGTAGGGCAACTGCTACACTGGTGACTTGAAGTAATTTTACCCTCGGGAAATTGTGGGGGAAAAGCATGACAATGTGACATGCTCACTCCCAAATAGCAGTAATGTCAACGCCATGTTTATTAGAGCCATGTTTCTGGGGCAAAAATGCTGGTTTCCCAACACAAACACTATCGTTGATTCAAAATACAGGAGTGTCCTGGCGCAGATTAGTTGTTCCAGAGCTGCTATTCCGTCCATAAAATTCAAATAAAAACGCAGACAATAAAGTAGCGGCTGCCAATTTCAGCCTGTCTAGTCTTCAGATGATGCTGATTCAATCGCAGGATCTCCGCTGCAGCCATACTCCTCTCCAAGGCATCCTGCCCGAGCCCCAGCCTCACCAGCCCGCTGCCCTTCCAAGCCTCTGCATCACTGCCACTGCGGGAGTTAAGAGAGGCTCCTCACAGAACAGGCAGTGGGGTCCTCACGGAGTCGGCATCGGGCTGCTCGGGGCAGGTAGCACCGAGTCTGTTAAATGCGAGGACAATGCTATCATATACCAGCACCGCTGGCCTTATTCCCACCCACTGAAGCTGAGAGGCAGGATGAGAAAGCCGTTCTTTGATTTCACCGGTGCTTTCGACACCATCCAGCCCCGCCTGCTTGGGGAGAAGCTCAAAGCGATGCAGGTGGATTGAATGGTTTAGAGACCGACTAGCTCGCTGACAGGCAGCAGTTCATCTTCCTCCAGGACAGTGTATTGATACACTGTGAAGCAGCACAGGAATGCCCCAAGTAGCCCTATTGTCAGCTGTGGAGCTCGCTCTCCGCACCTCCGCTTTCCACGATTCAACTCTGGGTCATGGTTCAGAGTCCGAGGCCTCTTTGATGACTCCCCTTTTGTGGGGGGAGCTGCCAAACGAGCTCTGTCTGCCTCTGGCCGCTACAGGGGCGACCACGTGAAGCTCCGCATCAGTGTGACAAAGAAGTGGATTCCAGCCTGTCACCATCCAGGCTCAGGAGAGTGAAATGGATGGTTGCAGTGGATCCAACAGACTACTTAACAAGTCCTGCTAATCAGTGGAGGCCTGCACACATTTGCAGTGACGGAGACAGGATTAATACTTCTCCGAGGCTGGGCAGGGCAGAGGAGACAAGGCCCGGGGACCCAACTGATCTCCATCTTGGACGACTACTCTCCGCCTCCCCTGAGGTGACATGGTGATTCTACAGCATCTACCCAAGATGCGGCAGCAAACTGTTCAGGCCGCTCATCTCAGTCGACAGCTATCAGACCGTGCGATAATTCCTGTCTAAATACATCCCGTCCCAGCCGGCGCGGAGCCAGCTGAACTCTGCTGCCCTGCTCTGACGGATGGAGGTACTGAACGCACGCGCTCGCATTCACATTGGGACCGCAAACGATCACGTCTGCTCGCAGCTGTCTGTCACACTCCAGCAGGTGAACACGGGCGTCATTTACATCTGTGACACCGTGCAGACGCGCGTAGCTGTTGCAAATCACAGCTTTCACGGGTTTATTCAATCTCAGAATGGGGCATACATTTTGATTACTCACGTTGTGTTTGTTTCCTGTTTACTCTGTGTGGTGCTTCCCTTCCGCCTTCTTTCTTTTTTCATTTCACATCCTTCCTTATTGAGTCGTTGACTATTCCCTGTTCACCTAAACTTAAAGTGAAATTGCCCTTTTCAAACACTGTCTGGATATTTTACTGTGTAAGACTGTGTCTATATGTGAGTGTGTGATGTGTGTGTGTGTATATGTGTGGGTGGGTGGGTGGGTGGAGCGGGGCCCTATCTCGCATCATTTCACAGGGATTCTGGATTTCTAGCACCACACCTGGTCTATTCTCATAATAAATAAACAAATGAAGAAACAATACAGTTTATAGCGAGGGGAGAAGAGAATTATAAAAGCAAAAAAAAAAGCACGAGGCAACATGATAACACCGTAAAACCATACGCAGGGACATTAAAATACAGATGAAGATATGACGACATAATAACTGATGTACACATCTAGCCAAGGTCGCTGAGCATCAGTGGTGTTGAACAGGAGCCGCTCCAACCAGGTGGAGTGAAGACAGCGCATTCCCCTTGACAATTAAAGTCATAATTGCATTTGCGTTACATATATATATATATACATACACACACACAGACACACACACACACACACACACAGATCTCAGCGCATCCTCAACTAGACGTTAACCAACCGGATCAATAACATTCAAGGGCAACGAGCAGCGGAGGCTCAACGCCGAGTTTCGCACGTTTCACCGTAACTTCCAGATGGCACACAGGGCAGACGCGCGCGCACACACACACACAGACACGCGCACATCATTTGTGCGTTTCTACACAGGCTGCGATGACCTTTAGTAACTCCCGAACCCTCCTTGTGTTGTTTATTTATTATTATTATTATTATTTTTTTTTTTTTTTTTTGGACCGACACTCGGCGCGCGGCCGGAGTCGGGTCTCGCGGCGCGCAGGAGGAGGTGGTGGTGTCGGCGATGTGCTGGTGAAATACAGTTAAAGAGACTTACTTTAAGACGGCGCTGTCCCCCTGTCTGACGGTGATGTTGTCCTTTAATACAGAATCCCCGCTCCTGGCCGGAACTCCTGCAGGTACAAGGAATAACAGTTTAAGTCCGAGGACGACGAGGCATTTCCCCGGCACCGCCAAATGGCCACAGATCCCCATGTTTCTCTTTCTGTGTTTTTTTTTTTTTTTTTTTTGTTATTGTTGTTGTTGTTGTTCTGTCACTGCGCAACTTCCAGGGAAACTTGAACTGTCTGATCTGATTATTCCTCTCCTTTTTTTTTTTTTTTTTTTTTTGCGTGTCTTGCGCTGCGCACCGCAAATTCCACTCCACAAACAAAGACGCGGGAGCTGTAACCTGCCGGAACTGCGCGGCCGACCTGGTTTTCTTTTCTTTTTCTTTTCTTTTCTTTTTTTTTCTCGGGGTCTCCGAGTAAACAGGGCTTGTTACGAAATACCGTCCGTGTCGACGAACGCGTGGAGGAGGGGAGGGAAAGGGAAAGGGAGAGAGAGAGAGAGAGAGAGAGAGAGAGAAAAAAAAAAAAAAAAGGGAAAAGAAAAAAAAAAAAGAAAAGAAAAGTGTCTTTCCGCCCGCTGGCCGCTTCGAGGAAACTGGCTTCGGAGGAGAGAGGAGCACCGCGTTTGTTCGGAGAAATGCGCACCGTCTCCTCCGCTTCAAACTGTAATCGCCGTGAAATGGATGCTCTCGCCGAGATGCATCGACCGAGTCTCCTCGTGTGTGGATGTGTGTGTGTGGATGTGTGTGTGTGGATGCGTGTGTGGTTTTTTTTTTCTCCCTCTCTCTCTCTCTCTCCCCCCCCCCCCCCCCCCTGCTCTCTTTTCTCTCTATCGTGAACACTCAAAGCAAAAGGCTGAATTTGCTTCAGTATCTTTCTCTTCGTTAAGTAACCCTACAGTTCCTGAAGTACACCCACCCACCCCTCTCTCTCTCTCTCTCTCTCTCTCTCTCTCTCTCTCTCTCTCTCTCATCACCAGGTAGCATCACTTGCCTGTACAGTGAGGACCATATGGTCATGCTACCTGCCGTGTTCTTAGGCATTGGTCATTAGGCTCGGGTTGCTCCCAAAAATTTGGCTCCTGAAGAGGGACTTCACAGGGAAACGCTGCCGTTGAGCAACGTGGCCAACGATGAATCACTTCTTGTCACGCCCCCACGCCCATCAGAGGGAGCGCCCCGTGATCGTAAAGACGTTGACTTGTCTCAAGTCCTCCCCAGCACACAGACCCGACAGCGAACACAACATCCGCCCAGTGCTAATTGGGACCAAATGCGGGTTGGGGGGCCCCCCCCTCGGCGAGCGTGAGGGCCTGGAGGTCAGAAACGCAAACGCTACGTTTCGCAATAACTTCATTGACTCGGGACAATCGCATCCGGAGAGTGAATCGAGGACGCGGCTCCAAGAATAGGACCCGCTCCCACCGCTCTCATCTCAGTGAGTGCTGCGCCGCAGCACTTGAAACAGTTTTTGCCGATGTGCTTTTGAATGATTTGAGATAGAGGTCCGCGGGACAACGTCTCTTCAAACGGGACTCCTTGTGTGTGTTTATTTGGCGACCGTGACATGAATCGGGTCAAGGATCCCTTATGGTGAATTGAATTGCAGGGGGAATATTTATTATCCACCTTAAGAAGTGCACTCTCACAATGACGAGAGGAGACAGACTTGTGCATCCACTCAGGGGTCCTCCACACCACCTGGGGGTACAAACCGGGTTATGAACCATGTGAGGCAGGTGACTGCTCCATGGCTCAATGTTTTTGGAACATATCCACATCTACATTTTTGCGCTCGCATCATGCATATTCATTCAGTTTTTTTTCCCCCCCACAACGTGTCAGAATAAATGGGCTCCTTCACATATGTCCTTCTATACGCGAAAGAGCCAACAAGTGGGTCCTTCGCGGCCCAATCCATCCCATGATTCATTGAGCGCTGGTAATAAAAGCATTAGAGCCCGAGGAGCCCACGTTTATATGTAAGTACTGGGACGATCAAGACCCTTAAAACCTTGAGTTTTAAAGTAAAAAGTGGTTATAAGTGTTGTCAAGGTTACTGGTGGCCAAGGGCCCAACTTTGCAACACAGTGTGCAGGGGGGTGCAGAGCGAAAAGTTGTTTTTTTTTTTTTATTTTTTATTTTTCGCGTTAAAGCCATCAAAATGACATTTCTCATGAAATGTTGTTGCACTGACCTCTGCCTGAGAAGACCTGTATTTATTGTTGTCTTTAATTAAAAACCGGCTCCAATTGTGTTGCTATAAAAGTTGAACCTTTGATATTTTTTTGTTCTAGCCGACGTTAAAAAATTAAATATCTGGAACTTTTTCGACTTCCTTTTTAAATGCTGCTGCCATCTCTTACTTTTGTTGGATGTGTTTTTTTTTTTTTTTTTCCCAAATGTGTAATTAGTCCAAACACCAAGGCCCAGAGTCAAAATATTGTCCCCATTGTAATCTCTCAATTCATCTGCATCGTTTGTCGCCAGCTCATTAAAATGCATCATTCTTCAGCCATATTTACAAAAAAGTTGAAAGTTGAATCAAAACAAATTAGTCTGAGGCTGTTCATCCGATCCTCACAGAATTGTTCAACATCATCCACAGGCGATGCTGACAAAGTTAGAAAAGGAAATTCACTGGAAATTATACAATTTTAAACCTGCCAGAAAGATCAGTTTTACATAAAGACTCATAAACCAGCACTGACTAAAGCTGGTGTTGGGTGCACGCCTTTTGACACTTTGCTCTGTGGTTTTGTTTTTTTGGGGGGGGGGCATTTTCCACCTTGATTCTGATAGTTAAAGTGAGAGAGGGCGATAGGAAACTCAGGGGCGGTGATGTGCGTTAAAGGGCCACAGTGCGGATTCGAACACAACACTGGCCGCTGTGGTTAGGACAAGGCCCCCTGTTGTACCCAGCGAGCAACCGGGGCACCCCAGGTTGTGGGATAATCTTCCTCTGGGTAGTGGGGGGGGGCACGAATGCAAAGGTCATGACTCAAACACTTTGGAAATTCCTGGGTGGGTGTGGCTAATTAGACAAACTATGTTTAAACTATGTATAAATGAATTCATTCAGACATTTCACCGTCCAAACAAAAAATAAAAATCAAATATGAATCAACCGTATGTCCAGCAGAGCACAGCACACCCACTGTGATAGCTGTGAATGAACCGTGATAAATGTATATATTGACATTAATATGTCCACAGTCATTCAAATGTAACTGGTAACTGTCATCACAGATTCATAGACTGTTTATAAAAGTGAAGTCAATGCTGAAGAGCCTTAAACCTTCATTCTCTCTAATGACCATCAGGGGGCGACTCCCCTGGTTGTTAAAGAAGTCAGGTTGTATTGAAGTCTATGGGAAAATGTCCCTACTTCTCCCTTGATTTATTAGCTCAGTAAATGTTTTCCTAATGAGTTTATGGTCTCAGTCTCTAGTTTCAAGTCTTCAATACAACATGATGTTCATTTTTTTTAAAGATGGTCCATTTAGAGGAAAATAGAGCATAAAGCAGGGGATGGATTCGGGCGTGGCTACCCTGTGACTGACTCTACCGGCACAGAGCAGGTTAGATCCAGCCCTCACTCCTCACCCTTCACTCCTCACCCCTCACTCCTCACCCCTCACTCTTCCTCAGCTCTGTTTTCTGATGGCCAAATTACAAATTAGAGGCTTCAGAACGGCAGCTCATAAACCAATGGGTGACGTCACGGTGGGTTGACACTCGCATTCAGTGTCGTTTGAAGAACATTTTCTAAATGTTGAATAAAAAAATAAATAATCAGTAATTGTTTCCTGCTGCTAACTTTGGTGATATCTCTCTCTCTGCCTGCCTCTCTTCAGGGGAGGTTGATTTGGTGTCCGGGCTCTGGAACCAGCGGGCTGGAGATGGCATCAGGAAACTACTTACACCTTGTCAGTTTAGGTCTCAGGCTTTTTGTGTGACTTCTTCTCCTCTATTCCCCCCAGGCCTCCACCAGCTAGATGGGTTACATTGTTGTTATATGTAGGTGTCCAAAAAGCTAAGCTGCTGGAGACCTATTGTTCTTGTTCTGGTTATTCTTTCTTTTTCTCCATGGAAATACTTCCTGCAGCAAAATCAAATGGCAAAATTCTACAAAATTGACAAGTGGTTTCCAATTTCTACCCACTGCAGGCACCAAAAATGACAGTTAATGACCTGAAGGGGCCACTGTATTAATCACTTTTAATCAATTTCAGTTTTATCTCACCAACGGCTCGGCTTATACTCAAAATTCTTTTATCTCCGACCGGTGTTCTGCTCTGAAAATGTTGAATTTTGTGATTTCACGAGATCCGCTCAGACCCTGAAATTCTCAGTTCATGTGTTTGATAATTAGGTTGAAGAGAAAGGGTAACTTTTTTGGGGAAGTGTTGAAGAGTTAATGAGAGTCTGAACTTCACCGAACCACATTCACTTTGTTTGCTAATGTGCTCCTGCGCTGTTTCTCCCCATCCACATCTGTATGCATAGAGGGGATGCAGGCCACTCGGGATGAGAGTGGCACTTTGCTGCACATCTAACAGCAGCACTCAGAATTACTGTGACAGCTTTTGAGTCTCATGAGAAGACCGAACAAGATAATTTCTTTACCTTAACATCAATTTGGCGCGCTGTTAAGATATTGGACGGGAGGTAACAAATGACAACGTACCGACGGCTTTGGATGCCGTCACTTGGGAAAGATGCAAGTGACACATGGCAGTGTTCTTGTCTGGTATCAAATGCCTGTGCGAGTGTGAAAGTATCGATGGCTTGTATTCACAGGCCACAGTCTGCATTCTGTTGTGTGTTCATCAGTCCCTTCTCACATGCAACTGACTTAACAATAAAAGCCTTTCTCGTAAGGATAAACACACTAAGTGCATTCCACAATACAGGAAGAAAATCGCTTCTTTGCATTTTATTGCCCACTTTCTGAGCACAATGGAAGTGGACCTTGAGGAAACATTAAAAATAAGGAAAATGCATTGTCTCTGCTGTTTTGTCTCTATGTCCCATTTCTGTTCATACCTTCATAAAACCTCTGATGCAATTTTCAGAAAATGTGCATACTAACAAAGATGATAAGTTCGGAGAAAGCCTGTAATACACAGGAAGAAGGCCATCGCGTTCACCAAGCCGTTGCTCAGTTTATTTGTAGGCTGTTATTGTGGAATTATGATGATGTCTTGTTCTGGAGAAATTGAGCAAAGATAAGACTTAATTAAAATTATATCTTCCCTGGATGCAACACAAGTCCTGTCTGTGCGCACGTCTTAATGGTTTTTAAATTAAATCCCCTGCCTGACCTCAGCAAAATCTAAGATAGGTGGTCTTAATTAGAGTCAAGGGTACAAGGAGCAGGGGAGGGCTGAAGCGTGTGTTCACAGACACACCCCCCCCCCATTCAATTAGTCCTGCAACATTTGGTCACATGATGTCATTTCAACACCTTAGTAGCTTCTGCTATCAGCGCATCCATGAGGAGAGAGAGAGAGAGAGAGAGGGCTTAATAATGACGCCATCGAGAGACACAGGGTAAAGTCACAGCAATCAGCTGCACACAGTGTCTTGAGGAATAAAATAAGATTGCAATCCATTTCAATCCATGTCATGCGCATTAAGTTTTTGACCCCCATTGTTCTACTTTACAGCAGGTCAGGTACATCCGGTAACCTTGCCAAAGCTCCACCTCGAGCGAAGGCGCCAAGCATGCAGAAATGACAAATTAGAATGGCATTGTTTGCTGCACGGGCCGCATGAATCATTCTTGATGTATCACACAAGCAGAGGGAGAGGGAGAGGGAAAGGAAAAGAAAAGAAAAGAAAAAAAAAAACTGTGCCGCCTAGACCAACTAGCCATGCTCTAAAATATGGGCTGCAGGTATTGATTTTAACATGCTCAAATGAACAAAGCCATTTTACTTAAATCAACGTCTTTTTGATTGGTTGCAGCCGTTTGCAGCCCAGCTCTTCCTGGCAGATTGTGTTTCTCATTTATTTCACTTATACATGCAATGACATTCACATAATTTCCTGCTGTGACGCATTAACACCAGACCCTGGGTGGTTTATTCAAACAATCCATGCTAATCTTCATTCATATCATGCAAGGATGGGCAGAGCCAGCAAGACAATGGACCGGCCTCCGACCAAAGCGAGCAAATACCCAAGCCAGGGAAAAAAAAAAACAAAACAAAACAAAAAAACAGAACGCGTCGACTGATTAAAGAGCGCTCACTCTGTGGCACGTTTGTCATTTTACTTATCTATGGGAGCACAACAATCTGTGGTTATTCCAGCAGAGCAACAGTATTTTGGAAGGACACATTAATTCCTTTGTATTGTAATCTATATGAAATAAATGATTGTTTTGGGTTTATATTGAGGTTTGCTGTATAACCAAGAGAATACATGACAAACACGCAGAAGACAACAGCATCTCCCAAACGATTGGCCTTAACCGCTGGGACCTCGCTGAATGAACGACACTGACGGAGCAGGTAAAGGGTTTCAAAACTTTTTGGATGCTTTGACGGTTTAACCGCCGACTGGGACTTGAGCCTTTACTTCCCATGGCCAGTCCTCTGATCTCATCTCTCTCTCTCTGTTGGAGCCTTTTTAGACAATAAAGTCTCCTCTTCTTCAGTGCAGAAATTTCTGGAAGGTCACTTTCACCTGAAGGCTGCATACGGCACTGTAACATCTCACCTGTGAGCAGTCCTTGTGTGTCTCTAAAGCACAAAAACGCACACGTATGCTCCAACATGCCCACGCCACCAGACCAGCTACCAAAGTCCAGAGAAATCCAGATCACAATAATCACAGACGGGCTGTGACTTCATTCTCTGCTCAGGACGCCATTACTCCATTATGTTGTTAAATAGGAAATTGTTTGCTGCTGTATTATTGTTTTAAATCTTACAGAACCTTAAACGCAATTCTGAAAATGAAGCACACCCACTCCATTGTCTCTGCCAGCATGAACAATCGAGGTGTAATAAATTTCCCCATAAACAAAAACAGGACTTTTTGACCTTTAAAATACATAATCACTAAATTAACGTCAGTAAAATAATGTTATCTTCTGATGACAAAAATAATTACAAGCGATCAGCTGCCATGTGCCTGTTGATCTCCAGTATTGTGAGAGTCCAGTTAACCTTTCGGGGATGATCATTTGTGTCAGTATTGACCAGTGTAATAAGCTGGATGCGTTTCGATGATGTAGGAGTAGTCCACAATTTTTTCAAGCGCATTTTAGCGTAATACTCACATGCCCACGTGTACAGGAAGGGAGCAGGCTAGGCTGTGCTGTTTATTACAGCTCCCCTCTTTAATGAAGCTACAGGTCAGGAGCTTGACCGGTTCTTTATTCATTTATTTAGCACGGGCTACCGCGGGCCACCGGCAACGCCAGCACTTCGCCAACGGCCCCAGACTAGCCTCCTCTCTCTCTCTCTCTCTCTCTCTCTCTCAACTGGCCGGAATAATAACAACCTGCCCCCCCCCCCGACCCTCCGCCATTCACAGATACGCAAAATCGCTCACTGTGATGACTGACAGCCTCGAAGCAAAACACACCTTCACTGACAACCCGGGAGAACCCTGGAAACACTGTAACTGGATAACACAACAGTGAGATTAAGGTGTCTGTTACAGCATGATACCACGCTGACCTCCCTCAGTTTGCACTGAGCCACGTTTGTGATAAAGGAAAACCAGTGTTAAGTCCACAGGTAGAAGAGTAACAATCTAATCTCCCTTTGAGAAGTTCCCAGCTCCCCAGGGCATATATGTTATAACCCTTCGCTGCAAATGGGAGAATTGCAAAAAAGCTGATGAGTTGTTGTCAACATCATTAGGAAACAGAGTATTCAAAGATTATCTCTAAAGAGCAGGGCAGAGACATTTAAAGCCAGAAATTCTCAGAATCAGCTTCATTGGCCACGTATGCGTACACATACAGGGGATGTGGCATTGCTCGCAATACGTAGTCAGCAGAAAATGTATGAAATGTGCAGGGATGCTGTGATTTGCAGAGAGTGGCGGACTGTGGGAGGAAACCGTTCTTGTGCCTGGTGGTTTTGGTGCTCAGTGATCTGTAGCGCCCCCCAGAGGGGCGGAGTGAGACTAATTCCTCACGTAAACTCAAACTCCAGCGACGTTTTCACCATTTCTTGTCATCAGTAGGCCATCCTTTAAACAATCCTCCGGTCGCATCACCTCTGTCCGACTCACTATTACATCTGTTGACTTCCTGTGCCTGAGGTTCAGCAGTGACTGCGTTTTGTCTCCCTGTATTTTTCGTTCTTAAATATAATAATAAGAGAGAGGTGCACATGATTCCAACTTTGATCTCAGATAACTACGTCTGGCTCAGTCTTGACTTATCAGACAACTTTAATCAGACGCCTTGGCTGCAGTTACAGCGTGTGGCTGCTGATATCTGCAGTCAGGCTTTAAAATGTGAGGCCGGATCTTTCTCTTCTCTCAAGATTGTTGTGCTGGGTTTTTCTGTCACATCACACTTCTCTCCCCACTAATGCCGCGTGATGTGTTGCAAAGTCAGTCAATGTATGCAGCGTGCGAGGGCATGAATTATTTAAGAAGCCGGTACCTTTAAATGACTTGAATGTTCAGGCATCCTCTGTTATCAATAGGTGTAATATTCTGTGTGCTCCCAGCAGGCGTGTGTTCAGCAGATATGCTGATACACTATCAGACTCTCCTCCACTGACCTCTGCACGACTTTCGTGGGTGCGTGTGTCAGAATTAAAAGTGCGCGCACAAAGATGCATCGATACGGAAAATGTTAGTGGGGATCTTGACTGCATGTTCAGTTTGGTTTATTTATTTATTTGTCTCATTCAATCTGTCAATAATCCAACCATTTTTAGCAACTATATTGACTGCAAGTAATGAACATAAAAACTGCTTGAAGGTCAAAGCTAAATCCTCCTGCATTAAGGCATCCAGCTTATGTGAGAGCCTTGAAAGGCAGCAACGAGAACTCATTGTGGTGTTAGTGTGTGTGTGTGTGTATCTGTATGTCTTATGATACAAAGAAGATTGACTTTGAACTATTTATCTTCAGAGCTTTACATTCAAAATCTGCTGTGGTGTCAGCAAAAATAAAAACAAAAACATATGTAGACTCAAATCTCAGACTGTTGCTGTGTAATTGGTTTGTAATAATGACACCTTTGAGATTTCAACATTTACCTTGGGGGTGTTGTGGTGGCGGTGGTGGTGGTGGTGGGGG
>CM076660.1:22051614-22125412 GCA_038496675.1 Rachycentron canadum | reverse complement strand
GGTGGGGGCGGGCGGGGGGGGTTACTAATTTTTTGGAGCGTGTTAGGACAACGGAATAATGAGGAGCAAACTGATTCAGCAGCATTTACTTTCGTTTCAGTGAACAATTATCACTCCTTCCTTTAACAAACAGAAGTGCTTATTTATGTCTTTAATCCAATAGTATGGATCATTTACACAAAGTTTCTCCAGTTTGAAGTCACTATGGCAACCGTATTCCTTCAACACAGTCACATCGCAGTTCTCAGAAATAGAGACTGTGGTTATTTAGGGCGAAGTCAACATGGATGTCATTTCAGCCCTAATGTCAGTTTCATCAGCATTAAATTGTTCATTTGTATGTATGCAAATATAGCAGTCTTTAACCCTAAGGTTATAAACAATTTACATGGTGACAGTAACAGTGTCCAATGTGAAGTGAGAGGAGCGGCGCCCACTAATGCTTATTTAAGCAGGAACTGTCATCCCAGAGATGGATTCTGCTCACTTCAAGGTGAATGCATCTGACTGAGCAATTTCCATTCAAATATTAGTCAAATGGAACTAATACCTTGGGATAGAACGAATCAACAACTCAGATCATATTTGACACTGACATACGGAGGGCGGTTTGGGAAAGTTGGGAATTTTGGGGGCGGGGTGTTTAAAGAGAGGTTATGCACAATTTCAGATAGCTAATCATCCAATTTCACATCAGCAGGAGTCAATCAGACAGCAACACCAATGCTGATTTATTTTTCAGGGCCACTCTGGTTGCAGAGACTGTCCTCACGTAGAAGAAGAAAAAAAAAAGCCCATAGGTCGCCTGTGCAGCAGGTTATTATCAGCCATAGCCAGGTTTTGTCGCTAGGCGACATCTAGTGGCTGTGGTTAAATCTACAGGATAAATGACAATAAGATTAAAAAGTAATGTCAATCCGTCACCATCGCAATCTCCTGCCCTCATAACAAACTGTTAGCTAGAAAGTTAGTGCATTTCAACTCTGTTTTGTGGGTAAAGGTTCTGTAAACCACCACCAGATGTTGCACTAAACCTCTAGAATCTCCCATGCGCTTTGTCCCAGTTCGTAGGGGACGCCATCTCAGGAAAGACAGAGCAGTCCTGGCTCCACGGTCAGACTGAGAAAGAAATCCAGCCATGGAGCGAACTGCTGGGACCTCGCTGGAACGAATGGCACTGACGGAGCATAATTATGACAGGATCAAAGGTGAAAAGTGCAGTGACGTGGTTTATGGCGCTCCAAAAGTCCACGTCCTGACGCGGTCATGGTGGATGGATGGGTCAGCAAAAGTTATTGTGGTTATTGTTGTAACCACGACAACAAAGATTGTTGAATGTTGAGGAGGGAAGTATTATTTCAACTATTAGTATTATTTCCATCACCGGCTTTTCCTAAACCTAACCGAACAATGACTGTTTGTATAGTAACCATGGCGACGGACGTCATCGTGCTGCTCTTTATGCAGTCTGCATTATTATTATTATTATTATTATTATTGTAACCATGACAATCAAGGTCCGGTATGCCCGCTGCCATAGTGGAGCTATATCAGTGGCAGGGTTGTGGTTGTATCGGAGGGTGGTTCAGGTTGGAGGAATGGTCAGGTCTCCCTCAGGTTGGGGAAGTGTCAGCCTCCACACGTCAGTGAGGGTTTGCTCAGAAAAAGTAAACCCTCGCTGCAAGACTTTTCAGCCTGGCTGCTGCTGCTGCTGGGAAGAGTCTTTTCTTCTTGTATTCAGCTGGTGTCCTTGGTAGCCACAAGCAACAAAGCCATGCAGGCCTCGGCATATTCAAAATGGTAATAACGGCTTATTTGGAATGCACGCTTGGCTGAGACATTATTTTAAAAGTACTGCAAGTGATAATAATGTTCCATGTCTAGTATAAAGCTTTAACGTCATGAAATAACGCAGTGAACTGTGTTCACAGTGTCCACGGTTGAATCCTAGCTCCAGACTTGTCATAGTGCTCTCTTTAACCATTCCATCTCTATTGTTAACATGTGGGAAAAGAAGCCTTCATAAAGAAGCAAAAATGTGCAGCAGATAATGTGGAAGTTGCGAAAATATGCAGAAAGAAAGAAATATGTGGTCGATGCGGTTAGAGTACAAGGCTGCACGGTGCTGGTATTGATTTGTCCTCTAAAACACAGAGCAGATAGCATCATGATGTCCATTTAGAAGAGTTGAACACAATAAGGGGAACTCAGATAACAAGTTCCTGAGCGAGTCACCGCAGCCTCAAAGCTATTTCAATTGTCACTGAAATGTGGATTAACAACCAAACTACGTCTACGGTCATCAGGATTTTCTGCAGTGTAGATTCAGGAGGTCATAAGTGCATTTTAATGGCGTCTAACCCTAATAATGCTGGACTAAAATGTCTTTATATTGATGAGAGGATGAGAGCTTTGTTTTGGGTGTGGAGATCAACCAATACTGGTTAAATTGCCGAGTTATGGGGATTTTAAGATGTAATATGTAATTTTTCTATATCAAAATGACTAGACCGACTGTATGCGTTACAGGTTTATTTGAGTTGTTTATTTAAAATGATCCCATAGTTTATCCAGAAATTTTCAAAGCCAGAGACATCTGTGATTTTATCCAGTTTGAAGACATATTTTCTGATCATCAAACAGCTTCAGTCAGTGTTTCTACTGGATTAAACACTCTGCTCCATTTGTTTTGGAGTGGAGACACTTTAGGAGTCCTAACTGCAAAATGTTGAAGATAACTCCCATGATTCCATGCTACTTTGTTATTGTTTTGATTGAGAGACCCGTAGCTTGAAGTGTTGCCAGGAGACTTTAGCACAGCGGATCATTTGTATATCCAAGTAAACTTATTTTCTCAGTGCCACAAACTGTCAAAACTTTCCTACATCTATAAACCTTATGCTCTGGATCCTTATCTATGAACAATAAAGACAGGAAATGGGACACTAAGTGTAAGAGCATGGAGCAAAGAGGCATTCAGCCAGGAGTCCTAACCTAACCCTAACCCACACCCAACTGCGTCTCTGTTTTCAGTACATCCGTGCTGAGGATGTGGGATCCTCGTGGTTTGTGGCCCTTCTGCTATGCCGTTGACCTTCCCTATGTGTAAATACACCAGACACCACCCACACACAAGCTGACACAGTGTGGTATGCAGGACTTAGGTGAGAGTGAATTTCGTCCACTGAAGAAGCCACTTTTTCATGTAAATTGGCTTCCAACGAAGAGGGATGAGGCCATAGTACAGGCCGACTGGCTGTGGGGAACACTGGCTCGCAGACCCTAGTTCCCCGTTGGATAGCTGTTCTGCTCCATAACAAGACTGAGTCCAAGATGGAGGACCCTACGAGCTGCAAAAAGGGCTCCAGCTGGACCTAGAACAGTAATGCTACATTATGCCATGCGTCTGTTTTCATTTCTGACAGCCACAGTAACCTGATAACCTTAGCTAACTTGCTGTTACCAGGATTATGAATTAGCTCTGCAAATGTTGCCATTGCTAGCCAGCTAACTGTTAGCGTTGCCGTGTGGGGGGGGGGGGCGGCCAAAGCGAGGCCAGAGGTGCGGCGCGTCCGTTAGAGAAACACAATAAACAGTGGTTTTGCGAAGCACAAAAAGGCTATAAAAAAAAAAAAAAGACGACACTGTGTTCGCAACAACACACGTGTGATAAACATATGAAAACAGGCTTTTTGGAAATCATTCTAAGTCAGAGAGATAAAATTTCTTGCCTCTGCTTTGGCTGTGTCTTTGCCTTTGCTGTGCAAGAGCTCGACAGACTGAGCGCGCTTGAGTTAAAGAGAGAGGGGAAGAAAAAGCGACAGAAGAATTTGGAGGAACTCTTGCACACATCAATGCCTCAGGACGGGATCTTTGGGCTCGTGATTCGATCCACTGAAACACAAAACAAAACAAAACAAAACAGAAACAAAAAAACAAAAAAAAAATGGTTAGACGACCTCTAGCAGTCATAATAATCATGACGGGAGCGAAGGGGGAAGTCACGTGACGTAGTTTAGGGGAGGTGGAGGTCTGCTGCTCGTATCCTGTGCGTTTCCATGACAATTCCACCACCTTAGCTGTACATTTGTTGCTGTAACCATGACGACAAATCCTCTAACCGCCACCTTTTCCTAAACAGAACCAATTCATATTTGCGCCTAAACCAAAATGTGACTGTTCCACATCCTCAATCGTGTGTGTTTATTGTTGTTACCGTGACAACAAAGGTCTGATCCATCTGACGCTGGCATGGAGTTTTTTTTTTTTTGCCAAGACAACAAAGAAACACATTTGTATAATTCAATCTGTTTATGCAGTTGATCTTGTTTGTTTGCTGTAAACACTGTGGCCTTTCTTGTTAACATGTCCACACCTCAGGGGCTTTTAAAGTCGCAAATGACCATCTGAAACAAAGAACGCTGGTAAATGTTCATAATGCTGTTCTGGTAACGGGTCATGGACACAGCCTCTTATGTCCCTCACTCGTATATTCACCTTTTTTTCATGTTTGTCATGCAGTACGGCAATTTGTGTTTGTATTAAACTGTTCCATTAAACTTGACCTTGAACTACAAATAACTGTGTGCATCCTGCTGTGCTCAGATATATGCCAGTGGTCAAGGCCTCGCATGCCAAGTTCACACAGGACCTTGGATCAACCCAGCAACAGCTCTGTTTGCCTGTGTGTGTGTTTGTGTGTGTGTGTGTGTTCTAATCGTAATGACAAAAATATTGGCTGTGATTACCTGTTGGAAGGACGTGCCCTGTCACGAAGCCCTGCACTTTCATATTACTATTATAAAATAAATGTGAATTTCATGGTCTTTTAAACTGATCGCACTAATTCAACAAAACAATTTTACCTTTACTAACCATAATAATTTTCTTTCTTGCTTTCTGTTTTTTTTTTTTTTTTTTTTATAACCTGGTTCTACTGTCATTCTTTGAAACAGATGGAGGCCGGATGTATCAAATTAATAAGCTATTTCTCTTTCGCTAACGTGTTTACTCTCGGTCAAGTGAGGTCGACGGACCCAACGCACACGGCGACAGCGCCGATGCTGAGGTGCCTCATGTCTCTCTGAACCCTCTTTTACACCTGGTGCTATGTGAGTGTCTCTGCTGGTTTCCGACAGATGGAGTTATTATTTTCCTACGAGCAGAAAGCGATGGACCAACAAAAACCTTGTATTGAGTGAGTGGTGCAGTTATTTTAGGGATGCATTATCAAGCTATATTATCAAGAGAATAACCTGCGTCAACATATGGAGGTGCACAGGGTGCCGAGCTGCAAGCACGCACACGCACAGAGCAATGCAACTCTGACTGTTTGTTGTAAGTAGGTGCCCCGCTGATACTGAAACGGAGCAGAGTAGATCATAGACAGACTGTCTGCCTGCCTTCTCTGGTTGTAAATAAAACTTTCGGCCCTAATTCCACTTTCCCCGGGGGAATGGAGGAAATGGGGCGAAAGGGACAGTAAATGAGAGAGAGCGCTGCAAGCCATAAACACATCTTTAACCATTCTTTCTTAATACCTGACAAATCTGCCGCTTTAGTAGAAATCTGCAAAACTGCAAACGCACCTGGTTTGTAAAGGGGACGTGAGATGGCACTCTGATTGCTTTATTGCATGCTACATCCAACACACAACCACAACAAACAATTTTCTGCAACCTGATCCTAAAACCATATGGTTTGCATGTTCCTGCCCTCAGATCAGATCATATCAGCGTGAGGGATGTTGGACCTTTGTCGTTGTGGTAATGGTGGATGTGGTTAAGAGCGTGGAACATTGGATGCATATAAAAAAAAACTGGAGGCTACAAGCAGTTCACAAACCAGTGGGTGACGCCGCAGCGGGTCGGCATGGAACAGTCACCCAACATGCTCTTTCACCTGACGTCCCCCTTCGCTCTTGTCTTTAGTGCTACGGCCACTAGAGGTCATCTATCAATGAAACAGGTCGAAAGCTGAACTCTGTGCTTTTTTTTTTTTTTTTTTTTTCTTTTTGGACATGTATGCCTATTATTTTCTGATAAATCAAACTGGGGCTCACCTCCTCAGAGCATTTGCCCTCACGCGCCTCGCATCCTACCCACTTGGCTATCGGCTATCCGCTGGGCACATTTTCAACCGGACCGTCTCAGGGCTGTGGTATTTGTTTCCAAGGTGGACAGATGTGTTTTCAGATTTTACAAATCACTTACAGCAGTTAAACAGATTAAGTCATTACAGATACATTAAGACTTCGTCAAAGAACGGAACTTCACATTCCTGTATTTTTTTCTTTTTTTTTTTTTTTTTTAAACAATTTCCTTATTTAATTAACTTAACTCAATAAAAGGTGATTGCTTTCCTGCATGTGTCACAGCAACTCCAGCAAATGGCTCATTGGGGCATTTTGTTCAGCCAGGACTGTTTTCTTTGGCCAGCCAATTTCTGCACTCACTGTATAAAAGTCTGGAGGGCACAATTACAACTGGCAATGGAAAGGAAAATGTTGGCATTGAGAAGAAAAATGAGGTATAATCTCACTCATTTTTCTTATCTGTGGAAGTCCAAGAAGCCTGAGAGGGTACAGTATTTCCCCAGATAAAAGCCCAAACGATATTCCACTCACACAAACAGAAACGCAGAAGTACATAACAGTCTTTACTATCTCTGCTTGGCGTCCCTGTGGGTTTGTTTTGAAATGAAGAAGGCCAAAGCATTTTCCTCTCCATCAGGTGGATTTAGCCTTCCGTATACACACACACATTTGTTTCGTGATTGTTTTCTCTATTATGTCATCATATCCATCCATTCCCCCTCTCCTGGTTCTGTGTGTGTGTGTGAAAAAAAAACAAAACAAAAAAAAAAAAAACTCACAGCTCAGACAGCGAAGGTCCAGTGATTGAAGACATTTGCGGTGGCATGACTCGATTAATTCCACACACTAGATCTTAATTAACTCAGCATAACCATACAGATGATTTGTGTGCCGATGGGATTTGGTCAATGGGGATGATTGCTTGAAGTAGATATGCTCATTCAATATTCATTATCTCCCTGTCCCATTTTCTCACAGGGCCGAGCAGGTCCTTCACAAGATCAAGATATCTTCCTTTTGTCTTCAGATGCATAAAGAGTTTGATTCCAAGCCGTCATGTTAAATTAATTCCATAAAAAGGGTCAAATATTTTAAATATTAATCAGTCGTGAAATATTTTCTCCCAGTTGATTTATCGACATGAAAGACATTTTTTACCTTCCCCGTGACTCTGCAATAAACACTTTTAACCGTTTATCTAACGCAGTGAAAATTGCTTTTGAAAAAGCTCAAAGTCTCACGTGTCTGATTTCAGAGCCAATGTGTTTGCAGTGAATGGCATTACGGAGCTCAGAATGCAATGTGGTGCCTTCCATTTTCAGTATGTCTGTAACAAAGATGAGTGAAAAGGCTTGGGGGAAGGATTTATTATCCTTATCAAAAGCCAAAGAGAAGACAAATATAAACCATTCTTCTGCTCTTGGCCCTTGAGCACAAAGCCTTGGGGAGTGGCATACAGACAGCTAAAACGTGGTATTTAAAAGTGTGTTGAAGGGAAACGCCACCGTTTTTTTTTTTTTTTGCACAAACCCATAATAATATGATCAGGAGCACAGCATAATAGGCTCTTCTGCAAACCTGTTATTGTTTCCATCATATCTGCACTGACGAACTCTGTGGTGGAACACTGTGGCCCTGAATGCTGCTGCCGCCTCTCATCTGCTCTGTGTGCACTGTCTGCCTTTCATTATTCTACTTGCTTGCAGGGTTGAATGGTTATAAAGCAGGCATTCTGAACCAGAACAAACATGGAGACTGAAGATCATTTGAGCCCATACATATACATAACTCTCAGATTATGTATATGTATGGGTTATGAAGTTTAGATTCTTCAAAATAACTAAATAAATTCCAGGGCATAACCCGAGTGTCGAAGAAAACTTTTCTTAAATTCTTAACATGTGATATTGTAATAATTTCCTATTTGTCACATGATAATAATTTTATTATTAGACTTATGTAAAACTTATGTAAGGCCTCTAGACATCTAAGAAGTACACACATGCTTGGTAATTAAAACTGATCTAACCAATAAATGAATGCATCACTGATTATTTTTTTCTCTTTAACAAAATCATTTAAATAAACCAGCTAAAAGGATTTGTTATGAACCTTTAACCTGCAAACAAGAAGCCAGTGGTTTGAATTATCTATGGTTGCTGGTATGCTAATTAACAGGACAGAGGATTTACAGTCTGTGAACCATGAATGT
The DNA here is from genome assembly GCA_038496675.1 of Rachycentron canadum. Lineage (NCBI taxonomy): Eukaryota > Metazoa > Chordata > Actinopteri > Carangiformes > Rachycentridae > Rachycentron > Rachycentron canadum. Next base: position 22,117,106 of record CM076660.1, on the reverse strand, counting down.
CTGTACTGCAGTTATGGAAAATACATCCAGACGTCGACGTATTTTACTAGGTGAGAGAACATGTTTTTAATAACTACCAGGTTATATACACCTTCGTGAAGCAGGTGAATAAACCTTCCAAATGAGTTTTGTTTTTGTTTTTTTTGTTTTTGGCAAATCAGGTAGACTGAGTGTCATTGTATCCTGCACAATTAAATGCCATGGAAGGGGACGAGAGGCTTTACAGACGGGAATTGAATGGGGAGGGGGGATATTTCAGCCTGGACCAAAGTTGTGGATCAACCAGCCGACAGACTGACAGACAGAATGACATTGTCTACATTACAGCTACACTGCCAGCATTGCTAAAAACGCATTTTATTACCTCCCCTTTATTTCTACATCCTTGAATAAATTGTTTCTTTGAAGTTCAGTCATGATTTTATAGCACAGGAATAACACATTGAAAGTTACTAATATTCATGGCAATATTCATGGCATCCGACAATGGACAACTATCTTTTTCATGACAGAAACTTGAACATGTCACAAGGACCTTCACTAGGCTGGTTTAATTCATACTTAAAAGATAAAACCCAGTTTATTCCATTCAAACAAATGTTATTCATGGAGTTCCACAGGGTTATGTACTAGGACGAATAACTTTTACCCAATATATATTTCCTTTAGGCACCAGTTGCTATGACAGATGACATCCAGCTGTATTCATCTATGAAGCCAGATGAAACTAATCAGGTGGTCAAAGGTCAGGTGTGTCTTCAAGACATGAAGAGATGAGCTGTAATTTTTCTGTAGTAGTATCGACAGGAGCTGGCAAAACAGATCATATTTCTCCTGTATTAGCTTCTCTGCATTGGCTCAATGTAAAATCTAGAATAAAATTCAAAGCCCTTCTACATTACCAAGTTCCATTGTATCTTAAATAGTTGTTATTATCCCAGCAGAATATGCTTCTCAGTAAATGCAGGCTTTCATGTTGTTCCTAGAGTTTCCCAGAGCTTTCAGCTGTCAGGCTCATCTCCTGTGGAACCAGCTCCCAGGTGAGCCCTGAACCATCCCTTAGTTATGCTGCTATAGGCCGAGACTACTGGGGTAACTCCCATGATGCACTGAGCACTTCTCTCTTTTTCTCTCTCTCTGCCCATGCATTTAAATCACATGCTGCATGCTGTTAACTTTGTGTTATCTCTTTATTTTCTCTCCTATAGTTTGCTCTTCTCTCTGTCCTCATTCTGCATCTGACTGCAAAGCTGCAGGTTCCAGATGTGCCACTGCTACTCAACACTCATCATAATAATAATAACAATATGATAATTATAATGATAATAATCCTCCGGAACTGCAGGGTTTCTCTCTAGAATATTTTAACATTGTATAATATTGACTCTCTGTAAAGGGCCTTGAGATAATGTGTCTCGTGATTTAGTGCTATATGCATACCATTGAAATTGAATTGAATAAAACGTTGAAGACTAGACTTGTATATGTCATGATAACGTATAAAGAATTCTCTACCTTCTTATGATTTTACCAGAGATTAGTATCAAATCAAGCGAGGTTCCCTCTCGCAGCTTACGCGTTGCAAGGAGGAGCACGAGCGTGTGCACGCAAAGAATCTGTCGATTCGCATCACTCGCCCGTCTGAGTAATGACCATACGTAAGACTTTGTTGCAGGAACGTCGGTAAAATATTGAGGCCAGTTTGGATAAACTGATTGCAAAGGCAGTGTGAACTCATCCAGGACTCTTTGAAAGGGTTAGATAGCTCTCCAAACACAACTTGATGGATGACCGTCCAGTTGGCTGACAGTACTACTTGTAACAGCCACAGTGCGCAGTGATTCGAGGTTATAACGCTGGCTTCAGATATTGTTATGATGCTGCCTTGTGATATTTCATATGATTTTGAAATTGCCTGCAGTCCTCTGTCGGGGCTGTTTGTATGTGCCGACTTCTAAGACACACAGCCACTGAATTTACATGAAAAGGGATGAAAGTTAGTTAGCTAAGGTGTGACTCTCTCACAGTATAACACCCATAATTACAAGTCTCTTTAAATCTCCATCTGGTAGAAGGCTCACACCTTAAAAATTTCAACATATTTTCACCCATTAATTTAGATAATTGGCTGGTGGATAGTGACATATGCTGTGTGAACATAGACAAACCAGCTTTTATAAAGAATATTTTCCTTTTGCAAAGCCAGGTGTGTTAAAGATGCAGTCAGGTGGACTTTTTGAGGTGAACTTTAAAAGAGACACTTCAAGATGACAGCCTGTGCAGTTAACTACAGATTTTTTTTTTTTTTCATCTGCAGAAAGGACCGTCTCCAAAGATCACAGCCTTTTTGTAAATGACATTCTTACTTTGATTTGTTTTACTTTTTATAAAATGCCAATTCTTTGGAGGATGTGGGATCACAACAAAACTGGCTATTTTATGTCTCCTGACTGATGCAGTCATGTCCCTTACTTCTTACCAACTTCTTTTTTTGTTCTTATTTGTAATTTTGCAAGACCAGTGTCCACAAAGCAAAACTGTGCCATCTCCCTACCAAGAATTGGATGACATAATACACTGCAGTGTATTTAGGGATGGTCTGAGCTCTAGATCCCTGAAGCAGAACCACTTTGGATCCAGGTCCAAGTTCATAAAATTCACTGAACCTGAAGGCTGAATCTCTTATCTCTCATTTTTAGGTGTCAACAACACGTGGTTTTGGTTATAATACAGGTGACATGTTGTGTGTCATGATAATAACGCCACAGGCACACTGGATACGTGACATGTGCTGCTGTTGTCTACAGCATTGCAGCTGCTGCCAGCTGTATACATTTACATGGACGTTGCAGGATACCTGAATGTTCAATTTGTCCTCAATTTAAATTTCTTTCGGGTTTGTTTTTTTATTGTAAATGTCGCCATATGCAGCTGCTAAAATGGTTAAAAAACACTTAAACTGTAAAAATATATTTTTTTTTTATGTCACGTATCATGACTGTATTTAAAGAGTCTACAGTGGAAGGTGTCAGTTTTGTGTTATATTGCTGGTATAAAGTAAAAAAAAAAAAAAGCGCTGTTTACACATCATGTGTAAAAAAAAATGACACCGCTGTGACACGATCATCGTGTTCTGGATCATCAAGAAAACAAAAGAATAGCATACTCATACATATACACAGTGATAAAGGTAACAATATGATGGTATGGCAAAATAAGAGGTCACAGGAAGACTAGACTAAAAGTATGCTTTAAGAGGAGACTCAAATAAATAGATTTACTTAGCCATCCTATAATATACTCTGGAAGATTGCTGTCGCCTTTAATTTTTAGTCTGGATTCAGGAATCACCAGGAAAGTAGCATCTGGGGACCTTAGGGCTCTTAATGGCACATGGGGGGGGGGGTCAAGAAGTTCAAAATATATCAACTATCAAATCAACTCCGCAACTCACAGGCACCTGGTGCAAGGATGAAAAATTTGATGTAATTTTATCTTGTTTTCTGGTACCTGTTAAAATCCTGGCAGCTGCATTTTTTTAATTGTAGGGTGAAGAGAGACTTTTTGCTCCAGACAGAGAGATGGGATTTACATCAGCAATCATCTGGCCATGATTAAATAAAAAAGATGGATGATTGTTTCTGATGGACCAGTAGGTAGAATTAGCTTAATTCTACAAAAGTTCCTACATTGACAATAGCACGACTTTGAGACGGGTTTAACATGGCTGTTCAAAGTGGGGGAAATGTCAATTAAAATGTGTGTAAAAGGAGTCAGTGCCAATCTAAAGTATATCAGCCTTTTCTGAGTTTAGTTAAATAAAATTTCAATCCGTATAAATGTCCTTGTGACATTTTATAGGCTAAAAACTTTAAGAAAAAACTTTAAAAGATAAACCTGAGTATCGTCTGCATATAGATAGAAATTGATGTTTACTCATGAGTTGTCCCAATGGCAGCATGTAAACCGCGAAGAGATCCAGGCCAAGCGCTGGATTTTAAGAAATCCCAATATGCAGTGTAGTGGTGGAAGACCTCGACTCAACAATAACAACAAAGAAGGTCCTGTCAGAGAGGTAAGACTGAAACTTTTCCACGGCTGCACCAAGATGTGATCAACTGTGTCGAATGCTGCACTGAGACTGAGGAGTACTAAGCCCTTTGAGACAAACTGTTTGTAAAAATGGGCTATACAAATAAAAAAATTGCCTTACTAAAATCAGAGGACATCCAGCATCAGCAGCTAAAAGCAAGTCATTAAAGTGAGTAGCACTAGCACTTAATATTTCCACCTCAAGAACTGCTTGTTGATACAAACAAAGTAATTACATATGATAGCTTGGCAAACAGCTATGGCGCCTCTGAGGGTAGAATGCTGCCAGTCCTGAGTGTTACCAAGTGAAGTCCTAAAGCAGATTGGAAAGATTGTTTAAATTATAATTCATAAAGGTTAAAGGTGGTTTGCAACTTCTCCAAGACTTAAGGCTAAAACAAAAAGAAAAGGGAAAAAAAAGAAGAAGAAGTTTGGAGGGTAAAGTTGTTAAAATCATTTGAGTTGAGTCTGTGTTTCTTTAACTGTGGCTGAGCAGAGGAACAGAAAGTACTTAAAGTGATTTTTCTTAAAACATCTTGGAAAAAAAACAAACTGAAAGGGGGGGATGTCAGGAGGAGGGATTCGTATTGTTCATTTGTAGCAATGTAAGTTGCGAGATAGGGTTGTAGAGAGCAAAGCGAGCATTAGGGCTAATGGGCACAGAAAGTGGTTCGATCTACAGCTGACATAATACTCTCGACTAATGAGGGAGATTTTATGATTAAAAAAGTTTAATAACTCATTGCAGGTTGGAGGATGAGCATCTATGGAGGAGACATGGGGAGCTTACAATGTTAAAAAGCACCTTGGGGGTTTGAAATGTTAGATTCTATAAGATTAGAAAAGTAGGCGTGTCTCAAAGAACTTCACTGTGTCCTCGTGATGACCAGGGAGCCGAGATGACTTCAGCTGATGCTTTGCTTTGACAAATTTAGGTTTTAAGGTGTGAATGTTTTTATTTCCCAAAGATGAAATAGCACGAAGTTTTGAAATTTGTTAGACGCTCATTGATGATGAGGGCTCCGATGAAGCTGCTAAACAAGGGAGGTAAGGCCAAATTAAAACACATCATCAGAAAGAGTCAATAGTCGATAGAAATACAGGAATCAAGACACATCAAGTCAGATGATGTTTGACAATAAGATAAAGGAAGATCAAGCGTATGGCCCTGACAATGAGTGGGCTCAGTGTGTGAGAGAGATTAAAAGAATCAATCATGGATAAAAATTCAGCACTTAGACTGTTGGAGGTGCAGCAGACATGAATATTAAAATCAGCTAGAATTAAAAACCTGTCATATGTGTGTAGGATTATTGACAGGAGCTCTGAGAATTCAGCTGTGAAGATTTGAAGGGGTTTATAAACTAGAAGGCACAGACACTGGGTATTCCCCTTAAATACAAATGGAAGTGTGTGATTATATCAATCTCTCTCAATATGAGAGTTTTCTATCAATCTCACTGAACATGAGAGAGACTGATAGTAGCTCTAAGAAAAAGGCAGCAAGTCCTGCTTGGTGAAATGACAGAGTAGCCAGGAGGAGAGGGTTCAATTAGAGGAGTAAAATCCTCAGGTTGCACCTACAATTCTGTTATTGTGAAAATGTCCAGATACGACTCAGCCCTTACATTAAGTAGCGCTGCCTTGAATATATTTGGAGAGACACAGGCCAGCAGCGAATGTGAAAAGATTAGATGGTGTGAGCACACGGGGAGAGGGATGGCTTGCTGAACACCTGATCCTTCTGCCAGTGGTCACAACAGAATAGAAAATGTTCAAATGACAGAACAGGCCAGCAGCACAGTCGCTGAGGAGAAGTGGGGGAAGAATCATGGTGAAGTGTGTGTCAGGGAGAATTAAAAGCTGCACAACGGATACGATTAAAAAGTAGTTACTTATTTTTTTCCTTTCTTATCTGGCTGGATGCTGTTCAGTTCTGAAGTACTCATAATTACTGATGAAATCAATCCCAGCTGCCAAACAGAGGTTTTGCAGGCATTGGCGAAAGCTAATGCAACACGCTCTTCGAGAGAGTAGGGATCGAGGGGGGCATTACGCTTCTTTTTTCAAGACTCTTGTGTTGTCCAGCATAGCGCTTTAAAGTCCCGGTACAGCTCGGCTAATCGTGTCATGGTTGATTTTTATTGTATGGCCAGAGGGGTGAAGGTCATCGAGCGCCGGAGTGAGTCCAGTGAAATCCTCAAATTTCCCACCGCTGAGATAATATTTAATGTTTAACCAAGCCGGGGGTTTAACAGAGGGGGATACTTAGCTTAGCTTAGCTCCGCTTGGATAAATTCCTCAGTAAAATCCTCTGGAGAAGTGACAGGCTTGCTTAGCCATCAGGGTCACCCCGGTGGCTCACCTGGTAGGGCCCGTCCCATCGAGGCTTCGTCCTACCTCAAGGTACGAATCCAACCCGTGCTGGAGCCCCGCCTCTCCCTCTTTCTTTCTCTCTCTCTCTCTCATTGCGGTTGTCATAATTAAGACAAAAAATGCAACAAAAAGAGAACACCAATTAGCCATCGGTCTATAAGTATCCCAGCTAAGCTAGCAGTAGTGGAGTTCCAGTTAAGGAATCAGCCTAATAGTAAAACGCTATCAAGGGGCAGTTATTGACTGAACAGCTCCGCAAAAGAACAACATGTCCAAGAAGAAAATGGACAAAGATGCATAGAGGAGCTCAACATGTTTGTGATGCTACATGAAATAGCCTCAAGCTTGGCAGAGACAAACGACCTGAAAGATAAGTAAAAACTGTTTGTACATAGCGTTGATAAAAAAAAAAAAAAAAAAAAAAAAAACCTCATTCAGATGGCACAATCTTGAAACACTAGCAGATAAAAGTAATTTCTCAAGGACAGGGTAATGCAACAGACCAACAAAATACCGAGTCTTCTGTTGTGAAACGATCTCGCTGATCTTCCATTTAAACTTTCCTCTGCATTCAAAAAATACTATTGCAGATCCACTAAATGATTTGGAAACATGTAAATTAGACTGTAGAGCAAGTAGTTGTTGAAATAAGTTGTTGAGGGGTAAGTAGTCCAGACCGGTTATTTTCGTGTGTAATACATATTCAGCAAAGGGTTCACATCTATATTTCGAACCACAACTGTTTCTCTGTTATGAAATTCATAGAGGTGTTTTCAAGCCAGTGTTGGAGCCCTGCTGAGGACATTGTGTTATCTCTGCTGCAGCACTGACTTTAAAGCTGCAGCTGCTTTTTATTTAAAGATGGGTTTGAAAGAACTGGAAGTAAAAGGAGTCTCCTACTTAATACATACGATGCATTACAACGCTTCACATATAATTTTCCACACATATATTTCTCTGTCAGCTGAGAGTCCTTGACGGTATGTCTTCTGACACGAGGACAAGAATGCACCAGTCATAAATAAGTAAGGTCACCAATGATCTAACTCCAAACACTGGCAGCCGGGATATTTGCTTCCTTTGTCCATAAATATCCAATCCCCCTATATTCAACAAGAGTCAACTGATGATGAATATCCAGTCTAACCCTGAAACGACTGAGCTGGCGATGATGACTAATGTCGTGGCAGGAAGGACTTGTGGAGCCACGATCCTTCACTGTCGTTTGCCTCACCCAGACGACCCCTCCCTGAATTTTACTACGGCGGTCAGTTATGACTCTTGACCTGTTTGTCATTCAACATTTATAGATTTGATGAGTTTCCCTCTGTTTTTTTTTCTGCCCCGCAGTTCTTGACAGCTTGCAGTATATTAGCAAGGGAAGCCTGAGAGCTGCTCCGGCTTCATCCTCCAAACAACACACTTTATGAGGTACTTCCTGTGCTTTTTTTTTTTTTGCTATCTCATCCTTTCATTTTCTAAGCTCCAATATGCCAGAATTTAAATTTATAAATAAACAATTTCAGGATGATTTAGTGCAATATGAGGAATGAGAGTAAAAAATGAAATGGATGGAGTATTTATCTCTGCAATATTATTAATCATTATTATTAAGTACATCTTTAATTAGTTGCTGCTGAAAGATAAAAAAAAAAACATGCTTTTAATTTAAATCACAATCTGAATCACCTGTAATTAATTCTTCATGTTTCAGATGAGTAAGTACAAAAACAGGCTGTCAGGAATACTTGTCAAATTAGCCCTCATTGACATTAATTGGATGCACTACACCCAGTAGGAATGTTTTTCCTTTTTTTTTTTTTTTTTTTTTTTCCTCCACTGTTTTTGCTTAACTATCTAAAGGCATAAGCTAATTTCATGTACATAGATATGTCATTGATATCAGCGATCCAGTGGAACATTTCAATTTAATTGGAAACAGTGGAGTGGCTTACTAGGACAGGGAGATAAAACAAACTATTGTTTCCTAACGGCAGTTTATATGCATTGTGTAACTTTCACCCCTCCCGTCTTCAAAAAGGGTTTGATCTTCAAACATGTTTGTTATCAGCGATGGATTCACCGTGTCTATGAGCAGCAGTTTACGTTCAGCCAACATTCACTGGGGGGAAATAAAAGACAGGCACTTCTGGACTGGACCGAGTCTTAAGGCCGAGTAAAGGATGCTGGACTTCCAACAGTACTGTAGTTGGTGTATCACCGGTGCATCCCGAAAGCACTGCAGCTTGCTCAGATAAGCGGCTGTCATTTGAAATGCCGCTATCTACTCAGAGTTTGTAGAGCTCAGCGAAAATAGGGAGCGACGCTGGCGTTTTTAGGGAGGACGGATTTCCTGTCTCTTATCAATGACTGGACAAACTGACAAGTTCCCTGTATAAAAATGCTCGGGGTCAGAGTCAATCAAGCTCAGTCTTTTGTGACAAACTGGTAAAGCATGTTGTCATATGATTTACCGTAACAGGTGCTTATAGATCAACATCCGTTCCTCTGCAGGAAAATGAGTTTACAACATGCTTCTGGTGCAGATATGTTTGGGTCAAGGCAGGATTTGGGATTTTGAAGTAGCACTGTTCACATAAAGTTTCTTTGTATTATAAGATCACTCTAAACTCAGTTTAGCGTCCCTGCAGGAACACTCTGTTTTTTTTTTTGTTTTTTTTTTGATAAGGGGCACTATTGTGGAAAGAATTTCGAAACAGTAGGCAAACAAATATTATTAATTTCCATGTTTTAAAATGCGTCATCTTTGAAGCTTGCTTCAGCCCCACCAAACCCAAGCAGCAGGCATTGAAGAATACAGGTTTCCATCTCCTGGTTTTGGTAACGTGGACTGAATAAACAGTGGCAGGACAGATGGAGCGGGACAGAGTGGGAGGCCCTGCCAAGTTTCATATTTGACCTCTGTCTTTAGGGATGCCGCAGAGGTCACGCAGATCATGCAGTTCCCTGTACAGTAATGTTTTTTTTGTTATAACATACACGGCATAACAATGACCATATCTGAACTACCAAAGGTAAATCTAGACACAGTCTAGTTTCTATGACATAAAATATCAATGCAGGTGTGTCCATTAGGACAGTATCTCAATAGAGGCCAGTCCGAATGTTGTAATATGCATTACTAGCCAAAAGGGGTGGAGAGGGGAATTGTAATGTAGTTATATATATATATATACACACACACACATATTTTATATATATATATATATATATATATATATATATCAGTGTCAATCAATGTATATCAATGATCAATGTTTTTCAATATTGAAAAATATTATACTCCCAAAAATATTTAAAATTGGTCATCAGTTATAGTTTTCAGTTTTACATTAAGAATTTGCTTATAAAGACCTCTCCAGTGATTAGGGCATGTGGAGGAGGATTCAGCTTTGCATTAGAAGTCTGATACATAATAGTAAATATAGTAGATATGGAAGGGCATTTAAATTTGTGCTCTGAGATAAAATGGCGGAAAGAACAACAAACAGATAATCTTTTGTGTGATGCACAATTATTTCCCGTCTTCACTCACCATAATTTAAGCAGCACTAGAACCAAGAACTCATAACTAATGAGAAAACTACTGTTGGTGTTAGAGCGTCTCATCACACACATATATTTAGAGTTTTAAAAGGAGAGCTGAGATTTTTTGACACAGGTAGTGACAGAGAATTCACACTGAGCCAAAATGTAGATGAAACCTTTTAATTGAGTTTGTGTTGGAATGGTTCCACTGTTAGATTCATTCCTCTCATTTATATCACAGTGTAACTGTGGACCAGGCCTGGTTGTAACAGGGGTCAGTTGTAAGACTTCCAATTAGTCCAAAAAGTCATATAGTTCGAAGTTACAAATCACCTGTTTCACTTTCTACAAGCTCAATTTAGTCCTGTGGCAGACACAGGCAATTTCAGAGGAAAAAAACTCATTTTGAGTTAAGAAGATATATATATTATTAAACTAAACTAAATAAGTCATTTATTTTGTGATAATGTTGTCTCCTGCGGAGTCTTCAAACTTAAAAACGTGTTTATTTTCTGTCTCTGTGGAGACAAACGGACACAAATAGACACACGCACACGCGTGTACACGAACGTTCAGCTGTTGAAGGTGCTGGATTTGCACATATTGTTCAGCTTCATTATTATGGTCACATGTCATCACTAGTATGACTGACGGTAACAAACGCTACTGGCTCACGTGTGAAGTAACGCGTTGCATCCATTGCGTTTGAGACTACACCTGTAGCTTCTGTTTGTGTTGCAGAGATAACACAGTTTAACACCAGACGTGTAACTAGTTTGTCACACGTTGAAGGTGAATGCGCTGCCTTAAAAAAGCTCCAAGATGCAGACAGATTAATTAAAAACAATGTTAATGAAATTCCGCTGGCTGCTGCCTATGAGCTCTCCACTTCATCTGTCTGTCGCATTGTGGACAAATGCAGACATGCGAATACCCAGCATATTTATGCTCTGTGCGACGATCACATAATGTGATCCACAGTCATGTCTGCGTCACGTGCCACAGGTACATCCTTGAGTCACGAAGTAGAAAGGTAACAAAATTATTCATACACGTGATCAGCCGTTTTCTCTATATTTGACTGATACATAATATATAAAGTATAAAACTATAAAAGTGTTTCCGTTGTGAAAACCACCCCCGTTGTGCCACGGTCCCGCCAAACGCAGAAGCTACAGCCAGCAATTATTTTTTGTCTATTCCAGCAACATTTTGCAGGTTCTCTACAATGGAGCTGACTGAAAACTTCACTATTCTGATGATTTTATTGTTGAAACAGCAGATCCATACTGACACCCACTCTCTGTGGAATATTAAAATACTAAATAATGCTAGTGTAGCGCTATTCAGCTGTCAAACATAACAGACACTGATAATACCTGCAGCCTAGTTCAGAAATGACAGAAACTGTCTGCGGTGCCGAGGAATCAAAGACACTCGTGCAGACGATCAGAGTGAAGAAGGTTTGTTACGTTCCATATCACATCCCAACCATGATTAAAACCCGGGCTATCTCATGGCTAATGACTTAGCCTGGACTTAATAGCTTTTACAGGGACACTACTATCCACGTGCAGGTACCAAATTACAGCTGACGTGTTGCTGAGGACATGCTATAGAACGAAGGTTGAGTGAAATCAAATAAAGTTTAATTAAACTAATGTCATTATTACGTCAGTTATTATAATTACGATAGAATATTATCATGTCCCCTCTGTCACATTACTGGGCGTCTGGCCTTGGACTCCCAATGTCCAGAAACGGCCCTGACTACGCTATAAATCAATATAGGACGGCAGAGAACAATGCATGTCCTCGCGCATGACCTTAGTGATTACCTGGCCCTGACGGTAACTGATATGTAGTTTAAAACACAGTTAAATATATCAATTAAGATCAAACCCTGCCATATTTGACCACGAGAAACTGGAGTTAAGCAGATAAATATGATCACGTTCGTCATACTGATATTATTCTGATCGCATGGCACTGAGAAGGAAATTAGACCCTACACCTATTTCTATGCTCCATTTGTCAGTAAAGTGAATGGCACTTGGCACTTGGAGGTTCAGCCAATGCCGGTGAGTTATTGCTGTTGAGGTGCAAGACAGTCGTCACATGCAGACGCTTCGTCGGGACCTTTTCGATGCACGGGTGCCCCTCTAGCATCATGTTTCAATGTGCAGGGTAGCCTGATTCTTCCACTGTTGTCTGCCGGAAGACGAAATACGAGTCCGGCGGCCCGCGTCCCGTTGTCCGTTGCACGCACACACACACACACACACACACACACACACACACACCACGGTTTTAAAGTGACAGTCAACTTTTTCTCTATTCAATCACACCACAGGCTTAAGGACCCCCACCAATGAAAATCTAGGTTAACCTTGTTAACGTGTCCGTATGATGTTTTTTTTTTTTTTTTTTCATACAAGACAGATGAGCAAAACAAGCCAACAGCACAATGACTGCATATTTCCCTGCCCCGTCCAACTAACGTCAGTCAGTATTATGTACGTGACCTTTAAAACACATCACCTTTGTTAGGTTTACACCTGCTGTCCAGGCTGCCGAAATGGAGACTGGTGGAGCTGTTATAGTTTGAAAACACTGGATTGTGTTGTAGCCTGCAAAGAAACTGAGAATATTGGAAACGATGATGCAGACACTCGCCTCACCTCCCGATCTTATCAATCACGACTACCAGACAGTGGCAAATGCAACATGGACATCGGCAAAAAGGTAACACCGCCGCAATCACACTGCAGAATCTGAAGAGTGCCTGGCTCAAAAAAAAAAAAAAAGTAATTGTGTATTAAAACTAGAACTGCCAACAGGTGAAATTTAGAGTTTCACGAACATTTAGGCCTCACACAGTTTAATCTTATCCCCCTATGTTCATGATCATTATTTTTATCGCCCTGTTGTCATTTTGTGAGAAGCATAAAGGGGCTGCAAGCAGCATTTCATTCCACAACAAGAATGATATATAAATGAACCTTACCTGCTGTGAAAATCAATGCATTGAACATCCATACGTTGCCTCTGCATGTTCCACTGTGTTAAACAGTGACACCGGGGGTCTGGGCCAAGCATCCACATGTGACGACTAGTTAGTTGAAATATATTAGAAGCACTTTATCATTTCAGTGAAGCGTGAGGAGGGTTTCGGTGGCGCGGATCGTACAGAGGCAAGGTGGCATTTGCAGAAAAGAGAAACGAACGAGAAGGCAGGCCAGTCCCAAGATGCAGCCTGGGATGTCTCTAGTGGAATGACCTTGGCTAATACAGCCGAGGCTAAACCGGTTGCCAAAGATTCTGTCCGATCCAATCAGCATCTCGTTCGGAATCAAGGACTTTTTTTTTTTTTTTTTTTTTTCCCCGTGTCTCCTGGTTCACAGTAATGCCATTCACTTTGTGAGCTACAGTGCAGGCTAAGAGAATTTTGTCTCATCTAGGGTGAATCCTTTATGAAAGCCATATTTGTGTCCTTGAGAGTGAAAATGAAAAGATTCAATATAGATCTGTTTATTCCATCCCATAAGTACAGCAGTCTCTTTGATCTTCCATATGTGCACATTCACAGGCAGCATTGTGAGATACAACAAAAGCCAAATTGGAACATCATTTTTATGAAGTGAATGGCTCCTTGCTGAATATTGCAGTGAAGTTTTCTGGAAGAACATAAAACAAAAACCTGATGTTTCCTGCTTTGCTTCTGGATGTCGGTTATTTTGATTATTCTTAAATTATTGATTCAAAACGACATTTTATGTGATGCGATGCAGTGATTATTAATTAAACATGTTGACATTTTTTTTTTTTCACTGATAATCTATTTCAGTATTTGTACTTGGCACATATGCATTGCGGCAGATTTACGCCTGTTTTTATGTAAAGTCTTTACTCCGATTCATCAGAACAGAAGTGGAAGAAAACAAAAACAGCTTCATAAAACAGCAGATGGTGCTGGTTACTGATAAGGAAAGGTTTAGTGGTATAGTGGCATTTTTACAGACCATCATTCCTCAATAGAGTTGGTACTATTTAGTTTCACTCTAAATTACGGGTTTATCGCTGAAGCTCTTGATGAGGGTAAAATGAAGAATATTTCATTTGCACCACAGTACCTGCTTCCTTATTTAGGCTATTACCTAAATAAACTGCATCCCAGGGAACCACATTAGAGGTGTCAGTTCTTGAATGTCATTTGCCGCAGACCTTGCATAAAAGAAAAATCAATCCGTTATGCAACCTGGCGTAGTATCACTGCATATGTTGATATGGGGGCGGCTGTAACCTAGAGGTAAGAGAAGGAGGCTTGGGAATGAAAGGTCAATACACTGCAGACAGCACTGCAGCTGCTCTCGCTATTCATTTGTCCATTGTTCATTTAGCGTATAACGTCACAACAGAGCTCAACACAGATTATCAGAGGTCTTACTTTTGCACTGAAGCTCGAATCTATCCATGATGATTAGCATAAGAGCAAAACTAGTGTCCCTTTACTTAAAGCAGCATTGCAATCTTAACCAAAAAACAAAATATCCAAACTATAATTTATTATTGTAGATGTAGGCTGGATTTTACTTGAGTGAATCTTATCATATTCTTATCATATTCAAGACCATGTCATGTCGCCGTGGGGTTAAATGTTGGATAAGTAATTTCCTTCCTTCCTTAATTTCCTTCTAATTGAGATAACAGTCAGTACTAAAAGTGGAAATAGGACCCATGCTGTTGGGAAAAGTGGAACATCTCCGCAGTGATGCTCAGCAGATGCACACATTTCCATTATTGCACAGCATTTGATCGATAGCCACATTTACAACAGCATCAGCTGGCCGTCATAGATCAATCACATGCTGTTTGATGCAATTTGCAATTTGATTAAAGGAGATATTTGAGAAGCGGTACTTCGAGACCGGGCCGAAGCTAGCTGGTTAGCTCGCTAACTTCAGTATCCTGGAAGAAGCAGCGTTGCTCAGTATCTTTAACGCAGCTGCTGAAGGTTTTTGCAAGACTGGTGAGTAAACAGCTCTTAATGCTAACGTTGCTGGTGTCGTATTAGCAACATGCGCAAAAAGTACCAAAGAAGTAGGACGTGTGTTGCGAGGTTCGGGTCCTTTTATTTATTTAACAGGCATGTTTTGCCACTTGATCTTCACGTCCTGCGGGATTCTTAAGAAAACCGGATAAAATGAAATGAAAGGAAAAAGGAAAGCAGACACGCTTTGTATGGAATGTAAAATGTATGGATCTGTAAAATGGAAGGACACAGTAGCTCTGAGTGCTTGGTGCAGATATTGTGCTTCCAGGAGCAGGGACCAATTTCTACTTGGAGAAACATAGTGGTTTTGACTGAGGCATAGATAGAAGTGAATATGTTATTTACATTGTTGGTTTGATTTGAAAGAACTCCTCCGCACTGATGTAACTTTTACAGCAACATTCAGAAAAAGAAGTCAGGGAGCTGCCGTTGTGTGATTGTGGTGGATGGTGAAAACTTCTGACTTCCCAGGCTCGAGTCAGCTGATGCACTGCGGCTATTTTAATGAAATGATCAGATTCACATTGGTGATTTGGTGATGGTGCTATTGTTCAGTGTCAACCTATCTACATATCATGTAAAAGCCTAATATTGGGGTAATAAGTTTGAATAAGATCGTCTTGATATTTAATAGTTGTTTCGCTATAAATGTGCTAACTGGACACTGACACTGATTTAATAGGATGCTGCCAATCAATTCTACTTTATAATCATGACACTTTAACAGTATTGTAACTGTGCAACAGATCCAACAGGTCCCAACTTTAATAATTTCAATAGATCCATGACAGAAAAACAACAGACAAGAATGGTGACTCGCACCGTAAACAACTGTTTCTGCTAAATAATGCAAATCTTTATCCAGCCACCACTGAGGAAGTCCAGACGCAGGAAACAAGAAAAGGCAGAATAAAGCAACACTTTGGTCAACAGCCTTTTTTTTTTTTTTTTTTTTTTTTTTTAAATGGAGAACCAACCTGTGACTCTCACAGTTTGAGACAGACAGGGTTAAGAACCGAGAGAATGCTTTCTTCAGTTCGTTCCTCAAGAGCTAAATCATTTTTAGCTGTTCACGTTAGCTGAGCTGTCGACAACATTGGCTTTTCCGACGCCCGGAAAAGAGATCATCATCATCATCATTCGCAACCTAAAGCAAAATTAAGATCTTAGCCAGTTGGTTGTGCCCTCACAGCCCTGGACTCTCTAGGGGTTTTGGCCCCCTGGGCATCTGCCCAGTTACCCAAATGATTAATCTGGCCTTGTGTTTAATGTGCTGATAGAAGGGTTTACACCAAGATAGCTGTAGAAGCACCCACAGTACAAACCTGTCTCCTAAGAACTGCATTTACATACATGCATTTACATACATTTACATTTGCGAATGCACGCAAACACAAACATTGTGCATTTAATTTTATTTACTCAAGTAAAATGTTTTGAAGGGAAATACTAGAAATGCATATGATTAAGATCATTTTTCTTGCAGCTGTCATTTTTTATGTATGAAATGTGCTATATGGATATTGTATTATTTTATTATTGCAATAATAATTAGCACAATAAAATAAATAAATACAAATAATAATGACATAAACAAATACATTTTACCAGCATTTTAACACCTCTTCAGTTTTACACAGCCTAATGAGCTTTTATTATTTTATGCTAATGACATGATAAATAATGAAGATGATAAATGTTTGGATGTTTGTGCCACAGTACATCTGTGCACAAATGTGTGAGTTAACTTTTCTTTTTCTTTTTCCTTTTTTTTCTTGCTAATGAAGAAGTCTGAGGATGTGACAGGGCTCTGTGAACTGCAGCTGCATGAGCTCCTTGTTACAATGCAGAGAAGGCAGCCAAGAAGAGGTCAAGATGGCACACCTGCTCCCCGCTGTCTTTGCACTTCACTTGAATCTATCTTCGTAATTTGGGAAATCAGGCCCAGTAACACTTAAGTTTTATTGTAGTCGATGTGTTGCTGCCGAGTCGGAGGTGTACACACAAACACACACACACACACACACACACACACGTTCAAGCCAAAAATAGAGAATAGAAAACAACAAGCGAACAGCTCCAATTTTCACTTATTCATTGCACCAAAGAAACACAGATGCTTCGAGCACACCTACAGTGGATGGTACCATCATGATGCTGATTCATGATTCAGTTTAAATAGAGCATCGTTTCAAATAGGAATAACAGAAAACATAAACTGATCCCCTGTGTTCATCCTATGTTAAAAAGTGAAATATTATCAGGCGGATAATAAGAAGCAACACAGGGAGAGGTGAAAAAAAAAAAATAATAAGAATACAGCTATATCAGCAGCAAGCGTCCAAGCTCAAACTGAAACAGCAGGAACATCTCTGATTCTAATCTCATACATAAAAAATGACTGAGATCGATCACCTCTCTATATAGATGGTGTGTGTGTGTGTGTGTGTGTGTGGGGGGGGGGGGGGGGGGGCTTGGTTGCATGTAGGTACACACTATCAACTATCTTGTCTGTTTTAATTCAGATCACAGACCAGACCTGGTGGAACTTAGGCTTGTTGACACCACTCCCTTACGCAGCACTTCAGGGCTGCTTTCAAACACAGCCCTGTTCGGTTTGCTTTTTGAGAAGCGCGTGTTTGCCCCTTCAGTCCGGTCGGTTTTGGCTCGTGCAGAGAGCTGTCTGTCAAACACCGGCGCAGACGAAACAACCGCACCGTGACCGGGCTGACAAATCGGGTCACAGTGTGTTTCAAAGCTGACCTGCGGTGCAGTTTGTCTGTGGTGTGAAAGCACAGGATTTCACGATGGTAGATATATGAAACTGTCCGTGAAGGGACCTGGCGAAATGGACTGTTGCCAGCATATACTATCATTCATCCGAAGTGCATTCACACGCACGCTGAGGCCCACCTCACTTAGTCTGCCCATTAGGAGTAATTTGGGGTTTAGTGCTTTGCTCAAGGACGCGTCAACATGTGGACATAAGAGGCTGGTAGGTTTGAACTGCCAACCCTGCGATTAATTGCTGACCCACTTACACCTCGTACATCCCGTCTCAACCCGTTCACCATCATCGTCCACGACGCAAGGCTAAGCTCCAGTCTGGATCAATAGTTCTCATAGTCATAATCTCCTCATGTGTTCTTTGTGGCGCAGAAAAGTCCTTCATACCTGTCGTCCACATGACACGCTCACCCCCACTGGTTTGTTGGTGAAATGTCAGCGTGGCAATAAAAACAGACCAGAATTAAAAGGCAATGGCGTTTCCCGTCTTTGTCTTCCTTTGGTGTGCACAGGTCCCAAATGCTTCCAGTGGACACAGAACGATTGTAAGATGTTCCATGCTTTGCAAGAAAATGTCACGGGGAGGCAAAAAGCAATAATCAGCCCATTGTGGTGCGAAAAGCTGACGTGGTAATTCCGCGCAAGATTACTCCTCATTACCACGTTGCACCTCCCAAGAGTCGGCTGTGCTGTCACACACAATGTTGGCAGTCATAAACTGTCATGACACTTAATTTTGTTCCATGAACAACTTCTTGGCACGTTACTGACACGCAAGTCGTGTTTGTTTTTTTTGGGTTTTTAAATTTTTTTTTGAAGAGCTGCCAAAGCTGCTGCGAGGATGCGCTGCCTACCTCCAAACTGGAATTGCACCCAAAGGAGGGAGCTGCCATGGGGCGAAGGCAGAAGCCCCGCCATATGGCAGAAATCTGCGCCGTTGATGTCGAACTGTTGAGGATGAACGTGGAGAATGCAGTACCACGAGAGGGCTCCTTTGAAGGATGGCTCTCTGTTATATTAGGTTGGGGAAATTGGAAAGCACTTGACAGATCCCCTTGATCTCCACTGACTTTCATCAAAGGTTCTGGACTGCATAGGAAGATAGCGGGATTATTTCTGAGTGTTTGTAGGCTTTGGTGCTGAATTAGTTATGGCTTAAGAACACAGACAGCCTTCTTGCCATTTAAAACTACACTTGTTCAGAATGTGCAAGACTGCGGGGGACTCGCTATAGGATTACAGCAGATGTGCAGATGGAGTCAGATCATTAGATGACCCCCCCCCCCCCCCCCAGAATGCAGAATGCCAGAGATTATACCTTAACAATGTAACATTTAAGCATGGATGTGCGCTAGTCTCTTTGCACAGCTCTCACACTTAAGACCTAAACCTACTGACTGATGTGATTTGAATTGGCTGAAGTTGTCATTTAGAATCCTGGACCTGAACAGAGGCACGGTTTTCCTCTTGGCCCTACTTGTCTACAAGCAGGACACTACACAGGAGCGATCGAGGGCCTGTGTGTCTCTCATTTCATCCCAATCAGGCCATTGATTTGCCCTTCAACTGTAATCATTAGTTTAGCTGTTAATTAATGACACATTGACGAGGGAAGCAACCTTACTTTTTCTCAACTGAACGCAGCTCGACATTTTGTGTTCAAGTAATAGTAAAACAAAATGAAAAGGACATCTACATCTACAGCATTACTGCATGATGGGAAAGAGTGAGCAACAATTTATTTTAACATCCCCCTGTTTTACAGAATTAAAATTGATACTTTTTTTGAATAAATAATTCATAAGAAACTATGATCAGATATGAAAGCAACTGAGGCGTTAATTGTTTTTTTAAATTTTAAATATATCCATGAACTGTATCTTTAAAATAGCTCGTTTACATTTTCACTGTATATATGTATACTGTATATGCTTTATGCATCTCCACAAAGCAGGCTGAGCTACAGTTTAAGACTATGGTGGAAACAATGATAAAATAATTCAGGTTATAAAGACACTGATATACCAACTTGGAACTATTTCATGTCTGGTGTAAAACTATTTCTAAACATAACCAGAGCCACTGATTATGTTTGATTTTAATTTATTGATACTTTGTTGTCAAGCATGCATTAACTACATAGGTGTAGTATTAGTTCCAAACACAGACACATTAAATGTCCTTAATTATATTTATTATAATGCTTATTTAATGTAAATTGAAGCGTGGGCTTAGTCCCAAAGTCCAACCAAATATTGCTCTAACATATATTTCACTATCTATCCATTACAGACTACAGAATCGCTTCTTTCACAGACTCTCTGCATCATTTCAGTTGGAATCTAAACTGGACTATAGAACCCACTCATAGTACTGAAGGTATATTCATTTACACAAGTTTAAAAAAAAAAAAAAGCAATGTCACGCTGGCGGTGAGCCACGACAAAAGCCACAGCAAAGTCCCTGAAAAAGTTTCACAGCGCGGCGATGAGTCACCAGAACTTTAGGGAACTGCAGTGACATGTGTTTACTGTTACTTCTGTCAGGCTGTGAAACTGAAAAAAAAAAAAAAAGACAATTAAAATGTCTTCGCTGTTAGTATCTGCCTAAACTCTGCAGCAACAGATATGTTTTGAAAGAAATGCAGTCACCAGCTGGATCGGGTTCAGAGGCGACTTTCTTTATTTTACTTATTTTTTCCCCCCGCTCTGCTGTTTAGGGACCAAGGTTTGGGGAAGATGGTGGTTTTGGCTGAATGTAAATAAATTGTGTCGTACATCACTGAGCGTTTTGTGACCAGGATCTTAACCGGATCTTAACAAAGAGCTGTGGGAGTCTGAGCAGTGTGATGATGCTGGAGTCACAACAGGTGGATTTTATATTATAAGGCTTATACATATTGGTGGGAAACAAAACTTTGACTGATATATTCAGGAACATATTTGCGACTTGTGTACATTATTTAAATTTCCCCATCATGTTCACAGAAAACCTAATCTTTTCACAATTATGCTTCCTATAGGACATACTTCATGTCGCAGCTCCTACGTGTAAATGAAGTGAGGATGCGTTCAAAGATAAGATTCAAAATCAAATCAGTTTTTGCTGTGATTCCCCCTTTGCCTTTAAAACTGCACCAGCTCTCCTTGTACACCTGCACACAGTTCTGCAGGTTCTTGGCGGGTAGGTTGTTCCAGTACCGTGTTGAACCTGCTACGGTTCTTCTACCTCTAGTGTCTATGTCTCTCCTTCCCAGACTGACTCCCTGGTGGTGGGTTGAGGGGCTCTGTGGGGGCCAGACCATCTGTTGCATGATTCTTTCTCGTCCTACTGCGGAATGTGAGGCTGATCAGACGCCTGATGGAAACGTCGCATATACCAATAAAAACAATTCTGGTTCACACAAACACACACACACACACACTCAACCCAACCCCATCACACATCCTCACAGTCCGACTGCATTCAAATTACAGACAGTAAGTGCGGTAACTGTGGGCAGTCAAACCTATTTAAATCACAGTTTGTGGGTGGAACCAGAGTCAAAGAAAGGGCTCACACGTTGAGTCAGCAGGACAGCCTGTGAGACCTTTAGAGTGTGAGTAACAGTTCTGACACCTACGTAGTCTGATATCTCTTTCTGAGAGCAGCTGTACCTCAAAACAATAAACACCGATGAGCGCCCTTCGTTTGCTCCGCTCCACAAAGCTGATCAACACATATGGGCTGTTATGAGGGCCGCTGAAGACACATGCCACCCAGTTAAAGGTCGTGACATTTAGCGCGGGAAACAACTGCGTTGGAGTCAACACTTAGTCAGGGAGAAGGTTATGTCACTCAACCCAGTATGTAGCTAGAGGAAAAAAAAAAAAAAAAAAAAATCTCTTGTTTTATAATTAAAAAAAAAAATTTGATATTAAAATTTCATTCTAGAAGCATTTGTTGTTTTGTGTGAATCTTTTACACACACAAACACACAATACTTAGCTTAAAATGAACTGCTAGCCAGATGAGTTTAGTAAAAGCCACTGGTATTTGAACTTGAACATAGTTCGATGGCGGCTATGGAGGACTGGATAAATAAATAACTCAATAAATAAATAATATATGAATATGCCATTAAGTGCACCAACAGAAATATTACAAATAAAAGCAAACATTAGTTATTTAATAAATCAAAGACAAACTGATATTTCTGTCTTCGGGTTCCTCTGTTCTGTTCTGCTTGCTCCTTTATTTACCTTTGTAAATATGATAAATCTCTTCTATTCATCGATTTTCCCGGTTAAATCTGCATTTTATTTATTAATTTCTACGAAACAGGAAATTAACGACGAAACGTAAAAAGAAGATACAGACAAAAATAGGTTTGCAGGAAACAATTAATTAGGAAACAATTTGATAATAAGGATCCAACAAAGAATCAGTGATTAAACCCAAAACAATGCTCATTATTCCACAGTGTTTTTGCTGTTCATCAAGTGTACGTTAAGGTGCCACCAACCACAATAACTGCAGTTTAATAATAAATATATATCATAAATGTTTTGATGAGTACTTTATTTTACTTTACTGGGTCATTTCAGGAAGTGAGATGTCATCAGTGGGGGGTGACAGCGCTCCTTGGCAAGAACTGCTCTCTACAGCTGTGTGAAAAGGGCCGAAGCTGCAACTCGGTTTAGTTCTAAACCTTTAGTGCAGTTTAGTTCTTTTTTTTTTAGGCCAGTAGACATGTCTCACCGGTCACCTGCCTTTTGGTTGCTACAATGAGTTTCATAATTATATTTACCAGCTCTATTCAGTCAGTTAGTTCTCCTTTGTCATGTAGATGAATGCTGTTCCTTCACCACACTCTGGTTCACAGATAACACGGTGGGGCTCATCACCTGACAGAGGCTCCTCCCTGTGCAACGTGTGGACCCTGGAGCTTTCGCATTTACAGTCATGCGTGGAAACTGATGTGCTGTAAGTTCTTCTTTCAACATGATGCATTTGTAGTGTTTACAGTCCTTCAGTGGACAGCATTTGAATAATGATAATGTGATACAAGCCGCTGTATGATATTAGTGTAATTTGAAACTCTTGAATACATTTGTGGAGCTAATTACTTCCTCTTTATTGTGTTTTTCTACAAGCTCCATAATTGTAGCCAAACATGCATCGGTCCTATTCTCAAATGACCCTGAAACAATACAAAGGACCTTCAATTAACAGTTAAAGTATAAATAACAATGATGAACTACCATCTGCTTCGGTCTCTTAGTTCTCCTCAGCTCCTCTGAGCTCTTCAGCCCCTTTCTGCTCATTATTTTGGCTTTACTGCTCAAAGTCTATTGTCCTCAACTGGTCCTGCAAAACTCTGCCTATTCAGCACCACAGGGGCAGACAGCTTTAAACTCATTGGGGAACAAAGTGGAGCAGCTAAAGAACCAGATACAGTATTTCCATGAGAAGCTGGTGGAGACCAAAAACAGAGAGAAAAAAGAATTTACATCATTTTTACATCATGTGGACAAACTATGACTATAATTCAGTGAATACCAATGTTGATCTGTCTTCTAGATCTGTAAACGGGCATGTTAACCTTAATTTAAAAAAAAAAAGAAGTTTGAGCCAGTGTGGCCTCAAGTGGTAACAAAAAAAAAAAAAAACAATTGATATNCTTTGAGCTGTGATTCAGAAAATGTGCCCATATTCCAGTAAAGTCACCAGGGGGCTGTCATAGTGTGCTGGGAGTCGTCTCCTTATTTACTGTCTGTACAGCAGCTCTGGGCTTTGTCTCAATGACATCATCACCAGGGTTTCTATGCTGCTTGAGAGGCTTCTCACAATATGTCATTTAAATCTGAGCAGTAAAAAAAAATCTTTGAAATCAAATTCCACTTCAAAGTGGATCTTTCTTTTAACATACACATCTGTTGCATCCGTAAAATACAGGCACAGAATATAATGTATTGCATTCTTAAAGGCTGCAAGGAAGCTCCATTCATGTGTATGTGAGACAATGATCAAATCCAATATGTCTTCAATTCACATACAGTAGTGATTAGCGATAGGAGCAGTGTGAAATCCTCATTGTACATATTTAAGTCATCAAGTTGTTTGTACAGTACTGTACACAAATACACAAATACACTGTTCACAATAGTATTTGAATTATTTTTCAATACATCTTATTGAATTTTCCATGTAAAAATGTGGGATTCCGTTTTTAATGGAGTAAGGCAATCTGTGCTGTCACAACAAGAGAAATATATTATATGAATACACATTTAAGGTAACTATCACACGTGTAGTTGGGTTTATCTGGTCGACACCAAGGGGCAGGAATAATACACTCTTTCCTTTCAGTTCAGGACCATTGTGTGTTCAAGTTGGTGTACAACAAGCAGATTGATTATTGGACTGTTGGACTCTATGATCCCTGTTGTTTCTGCACTTCACTTGAGGAATGGGATGAAGACATGCCCACAGGAGTTGAACCCATGGACCAGATCCAGTCAAAGGTTGGGTTGTCGCAGTTTTGTATGGAAGATAAGTGTTCTGGTATAGCTCAACCTTTATTTCCCAGTCCCTGGTTTCCCCTTTTTGCATGTGAAGGATGTTGGTTGTCTGGAATTGCATTGGTTGTTACCCTCTTGCATGCAAGTTCAGCTGCCAAACACCTCAGTACTTGGTTGTGTCGCCAGGCGTATCTGTCTTGTGTTAGGATAAGTCTTACAACCACTGTGCTTGAGAGTTGCCAGAATTTCACTCAAGGGACAGTCTGGTTTTCCTCCTCTCAATGCCACACATCTCACCCAGCAGCCTTGCTTGGCTTAGATTATTGCTTTGGCACACCTGACTACTTCTTCTTGGTGATGCACCTCCTCCACCAGGTTCTGGCATTCAGTTAGATTCGCTATTTGCCAGGTTGGTTTGATTGCTCCCTGTCCAAAGCCCCTTCTGCCACTATATCCCAGTGTCATGGTGCATCCAGTACCGCTGTGGCTGTGGTCCATTTCTTCGCGTTTAGTAAGGTATGTGCAACGCCTAATACAATTGAGTTGATTTGGTGCCTTAGGAAGAGCACCAGGCTTGAAATTCATGACAATCCAGAGTAGCTGCTGACCCACGCCTTTTTTTCTGGGCTTTGTGTGATTGAGTGCCAGTATTTTTGCATTGACTGAGTGTACAACATTTACTCACTTTTCTGCTGCTTCTGCTGTCCTGTTGTCTAAGCACTTGACCATGCTTTTCATAAACAGGTAGAATAGGCCAAGAAAGGTGTTTTGACCATAATACTGCAAGAGTATAGTTAATGCGTGGTCAAAACCTTTAACTCATTTCATTTACATTTTCATTTGAGGGCTCAACACACTATATTTAATGCCTTGCTTTATGTTTTTCCAATTTAATGTTACATTACCTTTACACCAATTAATACCGGGCTTGATCTAGCTGTTGAGTCTGCTAATAGAGTTTGACTAACCGCCTAAACAAACCAAATTAATTGGACAAACACAGCAGAGTTCATTCGAAACAAAACCTAAAAATATTCCAGTACACTTAATCTCAAGTGCATACCACCTAAAGGAAATAGCCTCACCCTCACCCTGCAATATGACCTGTGTAAACCATACCATCTCTTCCTTCCCCTGAGGGTAAAGTACATGCTTCCAAACCTTAGATTAGTATTTGGAATGAAGTGGACGAAGATTGAAGTAGCTGCATTAGCAGTAAATTGGCCTCAGTTATCCAAGGTTCAAGTACTTTGTACTGGTCCAGAGTATCACATTTCACTTGCAGTAAGGCATTGATGAAGAAAAATAGATAGTAAGGGTGTAGAGTATGCAGAGGGTATGATTAAATGTCATCTATACTGTCAAAGGTCTCACACAATGACTGATTCAGGTCATGTTTCTGAATTTACCTTCATAAACTGCACAGTCCACATGGCCAGTCATTGACATGCAAAGGCTGCAGCTCTGATCCAGCCAGCGGCCAAACACGCTAGAATTTGATATATGAAATGGAAACAGTGGGTTTGTTGTGTGTCTTGGAAGTGGACTGGCCTCACAGCTCTGATCCACATACACTCTGAAAAAGTGAAATTCAGCCTACTTTCACATGTCCTACATTTTCCAAGATTCCCCTTTTCCCATGCAATGTTGTCTTTTATGTACTGCACACAGATAAATCACAATGACAACATGACACCAGACGAAGCAGACCTACATCCATCCAAAACAGTAGTTAGTACTTGACTTTGTGAGATACGCCGGCAATAGGATACAAATGATAGAGGAGGAATCCCCCTGATGCGTGTCCTCATGTGCCTCTGTCCTCTCTGAACAAAAATGAGAAATCTAGGAGAGGGTTAACAAGTCTCAGAAGCTACTTCTTTTCTCCGAAGGTAGCTTATTGTCACCGTCTGCCTTGCGAGCATTACTCAAGCCACAGAGCCACAACCACTCATAAAAAAATAATTTCTGCAGCAAAGGTATGACTGATTATAGAATTTTAGTTATCCCATTGCTCAGAAAGTAACTACTTTGGTCGAGAAATCATCTGCTTTTGTTTGGGTTTTTTTTTTTATTTTTTTTTTTATGTCTGATGGATTAAAATGTAGAAACTAATATCACAGGAACGTTGGAAACTGTTTTATTTTGAAATTCTACTTTTTTTAAACTGATAAAAATGGCAGGGATGGATGACTGCAGATGACATCTCAACTTGCCTAAATTCAATGTTTCGGCTATTGTATCCACATTTATTAAAGCCCAGAATGTTTGCAGTGATTGCTTTCGGATGAAGACATTCATCACGGGGAGCACTCCAGTATTATATACTCTATGTTGGACCAGTGAGGTGTAAACTTTATTGCTCTGCATTCTGACAGGGAGCCCTAGACTTCAGCCCCCTAAAATACTTAAGAAAACGTCTTATTCTTCCCCTTAAATCATTGAGTCTGAAGGCCATATTTACTATAATATATTATTTATTTCAGAGATATTTTCTTGTTCTGAAACAGAATAATTTAGTCAGAATAGTCATTTTTATCCAGATTACTCTCATGGACCTACGAACGTCTGCATTGCTCTAGTTCACAATGAAAACTTTCAAACAACTAAGTCATGAAAATTTGTCCAGGTATTCATTGTCTCCAGAAGATGAATTCAAATGATCCCCTGACTTTTCCTCAGGCTACTGAGGCTGATATGTAAGGTTTTGAGTAAAATCTCTCAAGACCCACCGGATGGATTTCTGTGAATTTTGGTGCAGATGTTCATGATGCCAGGAGGATGAACTGTAATAACTGTAATAAGCCTCTCATCTAGCGTCACTATCAGATCCAAATTGTTTGTCTTTGGTTTGTTGCCAAATACCTGCACTACACCTGGCATTAATGAGCTTTGGATTTTGTACAAAATATCAAATGTTTGCATGCTAACACACTAATATGGTGAACACGATACATTTTATACCTTTTAGGTGCTAGCATTTTAGCATGCTAATCATCTCCGTCAAAGCTCTGCTCTACTCAGGCAGCCTCACGGAGCTATTATAGACTATTTGTGTTGGAATAGTATGGAAAGCGTCAAATGTTAGTCCTGATTCGTGCGATGAAGACATGATAGATCTAACACGTCTAGACTGAATGGTGGCTTTCGACAAAACAGTTACAATTTTGATTAATTATCCTTTTTTTTTTTTTTTCAGACATGATGCAGATGAGTTGGCAGCTCCATCACTAGCTCCATGTTTAAGAAGACAAAGAATAGAGTTTAGCAGCAACGTAACTGGCGATCTGTGTAAAGAATAGAAAAAAAAATCAAATTTTCTGTTGCATTAACATCCGAGTGAGTTTTCGTTTTCATACAAGTTTTCATACAAGCATACAAGCATCTCATGCTTGTATGAAAACTCACAATTTTTTCCTCACTATTCTAACTGAATGTCTTCCAAAATTAATGTTTGGAAGGTGGCACTCAGCTAAAGGGTGTGGGGGCAGAAAGGTGCCACTGGGAAATCTTGACTTTTCCAGTGTGTAGGCAAAATAATTTATAATCTCAGAAAGTGCTTTAAATATTGCAAAGGACACAATGCCTCTAATTGGATCCTTATGTCTCCAGGTTATAATCATATTATTCAGTCTAGGTAATTTCAAACTGAAAGACTGACAGAAAGTAAATAAATCATTTGTGAGCAGATTTACATCTACATTTATTCATTTGGCATTGCTATTACTATTACCTGACTTACAAGTGACAGACAGCATAAAAGCTTCAGTTGAATTTGATTTGGTGGTCATGAGGGGGTAATGGAGGTCAGTGTGAATTGCTGTAGTCACGGCATGGACCAAGAGCTGGTTGATATCCTGAGTCATGTAAGGCCTTATGTAAGGATTTCTCTTCTCTCGCAATGACCAGGACACAAATGCAATATGTTTGGAACAAGCCAATTCATCAAACATGACACCCAGGTTTCTTGCATCCTTGGTTAGGCTTACAGACAAAGAGGTGATATTGATGTCGATTTTTTGATGGAGAGACCGAATGACCGGAAAGAGGGGTCATGTGGCGGGAGTGACTGATGCACCATTGACCTGGGAAGAAGGACGTATGTTAAGAATACTACATGTTGAGCTTTTTGCACTTAGCTAGAGGGCAGAGTGAGGGAGATAGTGACCATATTTGTTTATCTGGAACAATGTGTTTTGAAAGAGATTATTTCCCTTGGCTGACCACATTGTAATTAGGTCATGGTGGTAATGTGATTTAACAAGGCCGATGGAATTACAGCCAACTTGTCTTAAAAAGTATTGTATTCCAGATGCTATGTACTGTGACGACATCCCCTATCTATTCAGTCACTGACTCTCATGAGTCAAGCACCTTCTGAAACCATACTTTTACATGCTCAGAATCTAATGCTTACCATGATGGATAATGAAGCTCAAGAAGAACAAGAACAAGAAGTGCTTCAGCATGACGTGAACTTACATAAACAGCTTTTCTCACACTGTGCAAACCCACATTTTGAAATGGCAGGGGAAAGAAATCTCTTGAGCACCACCTGACAGCCTCAAGTTGTTCAAATGACTGTTAAGATGTGACTATTACGCTGCTAAGTAACACACGATCCTGAATTACTGTCATAGCCATTTAACAAGTTAAAGTCATATTTATTGATGTGTAAAAGGTCCTTTATCTGCGACTATTTTCTGTGCAGGGCAAAATCTGATCCCTTTCAGTTGAGTTTTTTCCGTCACTCCAACTATTCATGCATCTGAGTTCTTCAGAGAGCAGTATGCTACACGTTATTTATTAGATTTGAGAAACAGACGTCCCATTTACAGCTCTGTGTCCACTTTAAAAAAAAAAATATTTTCAACATAATTCCCTAGACACCTTTGCTGATGCCAAGCATTCATAAACTGGCATGTATGCTGCCGCTGCATTATTTTTTTCTACTCGCTTTTGCAAATGCATCCACCATGATATCTTTCCCATAAACACTGCATGACAGCGCTGATTTCCCCAGAGTCACATTACATAAGGTGAAATTGGTTCAACGTCCCCTGAGTAATACACCACCAGTCTCCTTATATTTTTGAGACCAACCTCCCCCAATAACTCTTTCTGCACACACACACATGCTCACATTAACACATGCACACACACGCATACACACAAGAAACTTCTCCTAAAGGCACAAAAAGTAAGTCAGCATGATGATTCTGGTTTTCCCTGAAGTTCGCTTTAACTCTGCTTTCCGACTGTTAAATAGAACGGTGGAGCTAAATCACAGGAAAAAAAACAACGACAACCACATCAGTCAACACCGGCAGCAAGGCATGCTCAAGGGCACGCTATTACAGCATGAGAAGCATGTTAACTTCCTTTAATAGGCCACATTTAAACATAACCAGACATTATGGCGATTATAAAATATATTCATGCATTTTTATAGTCTTTATCATAGTGCACTGGAATGGAAGAAGAGGAGTGTATTTGCACTGCCTGTTCGCCAATGTTTTCTTTTTAAAGCTGTATTAATAGATTATTGGCTACTACAGCACAAAACAAGACTGCTAGGCCATTCACACATAAAGACTTGGACTACAGCAACAGCCTGTTAGTCGCTGTGTTTGGAACCTGGTGTTACAACGTGGCACTGCCAGCTGGGCTAAAGAGATTTAAAAGGTGTCCAGCTGTACTGCAGGGGGCAGCTAAGAAAAGCTCACATTTGTCTTCTGATGCAATGATATTAACAACCAGGCAACAGCAAAAGGCGCTAATTTTGACTCCCACAGAGGCGTGGGCTCTCCTCCAGTGCAGATACACAACTGCAATGCCACTCAATCATTGTTTAATTGTGCATCACTGTTTTGTGAAACCTGTTTAAAAATGCATAATGCGTGGCCGACACGTCCTCAGGTCTAATATGTCAGCTACATCAGAGAAGCATGTAAATCAGGGGCAATTCCAGGGTCTGCCTATTCCAGTGTGACATGCATACAATGTGTTGCTGTGTGTTCAGCCCCTCTTAAGTCACTAATTTCACTAGATAACAATAAATGCAATGAATATTTTTGGATATATGATACTTTGATTTAATTAGATGTGTAATATTTTTTTAAGAATTCCTAACACAACATTTTTATCTTATGTTTCAATAGCGTTTTGCATTTTGCTAAACCCGAGCTCTACTTTGTGATTTTATCCCAGGAGGGAAATGTTTGCAGGCTAACATGCTAAGTTAGTCCAGGCTCAGTGTGCAGGCTTGTCACTACATGTCTCTTTTTTTTTTTTTGTGCTTCGGTCGTTGCCGCGGGTGTTGATGAGGGTTTCACATTTTATCATCAAAACAGACTGAAATGCTTTTTATATGGACATTTCCAATCCACACCCTTTCCCACTGTCTGATTGCCTTCCTTTTCAGTTGACTGAATACTCACTGTCACATTACCTTCCCACTTGTCGCTACCTAATAACACTTGAAAACGCACAGGTTATAGTTTAGACAGGAAGTGTCTGCTGCACTCAGAGAATCAATGACAGATGCTCATTAGCTCTACGTCTTTCTTTGTTCGTCGTTGAATCCTTTAATAATAAAACATGTAAACCCACTGAGACATCTCACTCACTGACAAACACAAGATAACTCACCTTGCACGGCAGTTGCGTGGCTCACATCCAAACTCTGCAGGGTGTGTTCTTTGACCCTGACTGTTGTTAGAACACATACTTTTAAAACCAGCACTCCGGCTTTCTCCTGGGAACCAGTCTGTCAGAAACACTAGTGCTTTGTGACAAGGTCACATGGACTGTGTTATGGAGAGACAACAAGCTTTTCTTACGTTTCACAAATCTAATTTTCTAGACTGTTCAGTCCACAACGTGGCCATTTACATGATAGTAAAGGGCCATGTTCTCTGACTGATGCACACACAATCAGCACCACCCGCCGCCTTCACACAGAATATTAACTATCCCTTCTGTGCAGTGCCTTCTCAGACTTACAGCAATGACAGATGCCCTCAAACAAACAGCTCCTGAATTTCGGCCAACAGCAAACACATAGCAGGTTATTGGTTGATAGAGATGATCAGTGTTCACAATCACAAGGGAGCAAAACCAGGACTTAAACCACGAAATTCTTTGTAAATTAAAATTAAAAAATTAAAACACAAACAGGAGCTGCTAATTTGTTTTTGAAGGAGAAATCTGTGACGAAGGTAATGTCAGTGTTGCGTCTTTGTACCCTCCTCGTGAAACATTTGCAGAGTAAATGTTCGGAACAATTTGAAAACTGCACTACAATCTGTGTATTACATTATCCACATGCATGTCTGCCCAGAATATTCAACTGTTGACCCACTTTGCTCCACATGTCTGTTAGTGGTCAAAAACTCCACAGTAGCAGTTTTAACCAGCGCTGGGCAGCATTTACCATAGTAAGACCGGTGCTGCCGATGGCTGCTGTCAGTCAGTCAGGATTCATTACTGTGACACATCTAGAGATTTTATTCACAGTCACTTTGTCCAGATGTCCTCAACATCCTTTTCAAACCTCACTAGCCTCAGCCTTTTCCAAACAGATAAAAGCCTTTTCATCCTCGGCGTGTACGATTCCTGTGAAAGTTTCATCTCATCAAACTTTAAAGGAAGATGATGGACATCAATCCCCTCTAATGTGCCCCCCTTTGAAGCGCGCTGCTGACATATAGCATTTCCAGATGTGATTCCAGCTCACAGCAGAGAGCCCGGCCTGCTGCCACAGGTGTTTTAGACCTGGGCTAAATGGAGGCTGCTCTCCCATGTGGACTCCTACATGATTAATGAATCGACTTCCTGACAGGCCAGGTTGACAGCTGACGTCCTTTCTTACGATACATCAGTCAGTCAAAAGACTTTTGCACACAAGACAAGGGCGTTAGGCATCGACATCCCACAAGGATATTAATACATATTAATCTAAATATAGGCAGGTTAATCTGGCTCCAATTATGAGTTAACGACTTGATTGTCAATACAAAGTGTTGTTTTTTAGAAAGAATTTAATGCGGCTATACATCATCCAGCCTTTATTACAATAAAAATGTGAGTTATTTTAGCTTCAGCAAACACTGATGATGCAACAAGCCGAAGACCCTGATGATCTTGAAATGTCGCCTTTTTTTTTCTCTCTGATGATTAAAAATGTAAATTTCGACTGACACCTGCTTTGATAGTAAACTGTTACAGCTGTTGTGTTAGACACTCAGGATTTTAACTCAGTTCAGTTTATGTTTGACATTTGACCAATGGTGTGCCTTGACTTTTACAGCCAGGCAAACCTGGATGGAGCAAAAATATCTCTGAATCACTTCTTTACCATACGTACCATTAACTGGCAGTGACACAGTGATGAAGTAGAGTCCTGTTTTTTTTCCCACCTCAGTGTTGTGAACCTTTCCTGGACCATCGACTGGACTGTAGTTGAAGCCCAGGGGAGAGGAGGGAACTTCAGTCCTGAGCAGTTGTACCATTTATTTGCTGACAAACAGCCTGAAGTGAACATCACACTGTAAGTTCACAGGTACACTGCTACCTGCGAACTAACCTACCTAGCTCTCTGCTCCAGCTGCCAGTTTAGTTTCTACACCTGATCAAGTACATCGTGCTGCAAGATCGTAACTGATCTCAGAGCAGTCCAGGACAGTTAGCCTAGCGCTCTTTAGCTGTAGCTAACCACCAGCTAATTATCCTCAGTGATCAAATCTCCAAATGAAAATGCTTTCCTCGCTCCTTAACAAGCTCCGGGCTTTGTCAATGGCACAAAATGAATTTATTGTCTTTAATTTATGAAGCAAAAAGGCTGTGCTACGAACGACGTGCTACTTTTCTCTGTTCTGCTTGAACTGTTGCTCAAAAATAATTGAATATGAGATCAACATGTGTTAGCATCTGGCCTCTACCAGTGCATTTCACAGAAACAACCGTTTGTTTCACGAAAGTCTTTCCTTCCCTCCTGCACAAACACTAGGAGATGTGTTGTCAGGTGTCCTTCTCTGACTGGTGGTTGAAAAACAACGCCTTGGGCTATGAGAGACTGTATGAATGAATTTTGACAATTTGATACTGATTGATTAATAATATAATAGAATATTGAAAAAAAAAAAAAAAATAGAATTACTGCCTCGTGGTTGTACGTCTCCACCAACCAGCTAAGTTGCGGGAAATATAGTCACAATCTCTCCTTCCTGAGTTTAAACATTGGGTAATGGCCAAAAGTGTTTTTGCTGATCATTATGATGTCACAGTGAAGCTGACCCCCGACCTTTTGGATAAAATGCCACCAATTGACCTTATTATTTATATATTATTTTGTCATAATTAGTGTATGAATTTGTGAGTTATGGCCAAAAATGTGTCACAGTGACCTTTGACCTTTGTCCACCAAATTCTAACCAGTTGAGCCTTGAGTCCAGATGAATGTTTGTGCCATTAGTTATGAAATTCCCTCTTGTGATATATTGCATTCACAAGAATGACCTTTGTCCACTAAAATGTAGAAAGCAAATGTAAAATCGGTTCATCTTTGAGTGATTGTTTGTGTCTTGAGATACCACATTTAAGAGTCTGAAACTGTGTTTTGTGAGGTCACAGTGACCTTGGCGTTTGACCACCAATATCTAATTAATTTATCCTTGAGTCCGAACTAATGTTTGTGTTAAATTTTGAAGTTCCATCAGGGCGATACTGTGATATCATGTTCTCAAAAATGGGACTGAAGTACAACCCAAAAACATAATCCCTCAGAGAGGAGGCGTAAAATAACAGATTAGTTGATAATCAAAGTAGTTAGAAGCTGCGTGCAGTTTGAATCGCAGGTAGATTATTTAAGACATGTGCGCTTTGTAAATAATGTCACAGTGTAGGAAAATGTCCTGCTGAATATTCACCAGGATCTGTGTCGAAGGAATGTCATTATGCCCATTAGTATGCCATTGCTGTGCACGTCCCCATTTCTTCCTCTGTGTGACTGTCGCGTTCACAGTGGATCACTTCAGGTTCAAAAATCCTGATCGCTCTGACGTTACTGCAACAACTTCTCCTGATAACTGTGAAATTTGGGATTTTGCTAAAAATAAATAAATAAATAAACAGCCAGACTCAAAGTAATAAAACACTGTAGTGGGATAGTGGACATAACAGCTAAAACCACCACTGCTGATAGTTGGTATGTCCTTTACTATTAGCTTTCTCCAGTCACACTGTTGAAACTGTGTGCATTAGTTTATAGTTAAACCCACCAATATCTTCTAAAATCCATTTTAATACTAATCAAACACATTAAAAAGAGATATGCAAAAAAAAATCAGACAATGCCCTGTGAAACGTACAATATTTATGAGCTCCTGCACAGTCAGTGCTGTGTCCCTGACATAAACAGTGTTGTGCTGTCGCTCTTTCATGCTTGTCACTGATGAGAAATGGCCAGACTGTCCAAACTCACAGCAACTGTGATTCACTCGTGTGACCTCAGCACTTTGTACGTTTACCCTTTGATTTGAATCCTGAAACAGACTAACGACTAACAACATCGTGCCTGTGCTGGTGGACTGCCGCTGAAAATGAATGATAAAAATTCATCGGCCAAACTGACGGACAAAGCATGCTTTGAACGAAGGGGGAAATAATTCAAACCAGTTGCCACAATATAAACTGGGATTTTTGGATCATCTGTGAGAGTCACGTGTTTCTATGTTGTATAAAACTGAGATGCCCCAAGAATAAACGACCGTTCTGAAGCCTCCAGTTTGTCATTTGTCTGTCACCATCTTGGTTGAGACCGGAAGAAACCACATTTGGAGGAGTAGGTGGAGCTGAGGAGGAGTGAGGGGTGGATCTGACCTGCTCTGTACTCTATCCTGATTGTGTGGAACAGTCTGTCAATCACACAGTAACCACACCCCCAATCCATCCTCTGCTTTATGCTCTATTTTCCCCTAAATGAGACCATCATTTAAAAAATGAACATCATGTTGTATTGAAGAAGAAACTAGAGACTGAGACCATAAACTCATTAGGAAAACATTTACTGAGCTAATAAATCAAGGGAGAAGTAGGGACATTTTCACATAGACTTCAATACAATCTGACTTCTTTAACAACCAGTGGAGTCGCCCCCTGATGGTCATTAGAGAGAATGAAGGGTTCAGGCTTTTCAGCATCGGCTTCACTTTACAGACCCAGAGTCTAGGTCAATTTTTCGATAAAGAATATGATTCAAATAGGATTCATGTCACCTCTATTAGCAAGTTATGTTACTACTTGGTCCTTTCTTTTGGGAAGAAATGTTGATGAAATGATGAAATGTTTTGATTGATGAAGACTTTGTGCCAGGAATGCGTCAGGAAGACAGGATAGACAGTACGAAGAGCAACAAAGTCCACACAAAGAATATGATTTTCACCTTAGAGACTGCCGTATAAACCCCATAATATTTATTGATTTGGTTAACATACTCCTTTCTTTTATACTACAAACCTTATGTTCAGAAAACCTTGAACTTCCATGTTCTTCTTCCATGTACAGAAACTGATTAAAAAAAAATGTAAATAATAAATTAAATTTGTATCAAATATAAGAATCTTTTGGGCAGAATCATCAAAATCATCATTTTGAAAGCATCTCCCCTCATTTGTGCTTTGAAGTGGCATGTCAGGATCTGTGACTGTTTTCAAGGCTGGGAGAATTCATGCAGATGGCCACAGACATCTCTCACTGCTGTTCAGACATAATGGTATTTAAAGCTCCTCAAAATGCTCAGGGACATCCCAAATCATACGTGTCAGTGTCTGGGTGTCTCAGTGTTATGAGAACAGACAGCAGAGGAGAAGTTAAACAAACTGTGTCCTTCTCTGTCGCGGGCATCGATTTCTGTCCTTAAAAAACTGCTCAAGCAGAGATGAAAAGGTCAAGGTCTCGGTGTTTGCGCTCATCATGGGGAACACACGTTATCCCGGTTTGGTGTTCGTCTGCACGGCATCAGGATGACAGTATAAACGGTTTATCATTTGTGTCATTACACATCTAATGTGATAAATTCAATATCCTCGCATAATGAGTATTGGAGAACTGTGAGGAGACCAAATGCTTATGGATGGAAGTATGAAACATTATTCAATATTCTGGCACCGACTGATTATGTGTATTATTGAGTTAGAAAAGAACATTTACAACCCCCTCATCTTGCAGTTGGTATAAACACACACCAGGGAAAATAAAGGATCTTGGGACTTTTGATGGAACATTGTCTAAAAATCTGTGAGATGAAGAGCATTTGCTGCCAGCAGCTAATAATATAATGTGCAATACGCCAGCAAACTCATATTTCAGTGAAGATACAACTGTCACAGTTGGCAGATTAGAAAGTTATATTTATATTAATGGCAAATATTCAACTATTCTCATTGTTATATCACTGATAAGTTAAACTTATTATCAATGGTTGCATTGAGCAGTACAGGCTCTATGTAACATTTTCCATTGCTGCAAATAAATAATTGTATTTTCTCAGTTTTGCCTCCATCGTTAACAATGTATCCTTTATTCATTCATTCATTATCCATACTGTTTATCCATATAGGGTCACGGGTGGGGGCTGGAGCCAACCCCAGCTGACACTGGGCAAGTTGCCAGTTTCTCAGACGGCTGATGCATGCAAACAACCGTTCAACACCACCTATGGGCAACTTAGAATTGACCTAACCTGCATGTCTTTGAGCTGTGGGAGGAAGAACCTGCAGAAAACACACGCAGACACAAAGTCCAACACAGAAAAGTTTGAACCCAGGACCGTCTTGCTGTGTGTGTGTGTGTGTGTGTGTGTGTGTGTGTGTGTGGGGAGGGGGGGGCGACAGCGCTGACCACTGCACGCAACACGATGCCACGTCCTTTTGTTTGGAACTAATAAATCGTCGCAAACAAGCTCTGAGAGATCCCTATCTGCAGTTTTTTTTTTTGTTTTTTTTTTTTGTGTGTATAATTCTCTCGGTTTATTGAAAGGTACAATTCAGAGAGAAAAGCTCATGCTTTGATCTCTGACTTCAATACTTGAGTGTAATGTTAGGGGATGAGAGGGTCTGGAGGTCCACTGATTCACAGGAAATGTCTTCTAGAAACAGCATCAGCAGTATAAGTAGTATGAGCTGATATGGAATCGATGCCTTGCCTTGAAAGGACTGGTAGACAAATAGGTGGTTAAGCTTCCATTATATAAATTAAGCCTGAGCTAATACGTGCACCAGGACCAGTAAAACTTGTCCCACAGCCTCCTAGTCCTGTGTGCCATCCACTCTGACTTTGCCCGGTGGAAGATGTTCCTCTTTAACGAATATGACCTCATCGTTGCCTCGTGGAGGTCCGAGCGGCACCAATGGCAGTGACACAATGTTGAGGGGCCGCTGCCTACATCGCTGGAGGCAACGTATCACCAAATGAAATGTGACAGCTGAAAGAGAAAACAAGCCCAGCTGATGGGTCTAAAATGAGAACAGAAGTTCCTTTGTACCATACGCTTTAGTGTTTTCACAGTGGCTGCATCGAGGGCACACGATGGGAAATACGGTTGCATTCGTGTGAATTAATGAGCTTTGTTGCATAAAGATCTGTTTCCCACTATATTAAAGTTTTAGTTTTCACCACGGCCAGCTGCTCTCCTGCCTGTGCCTTCTGAAAGGACTCGTGACATGTCGTACGTGTCCGGCGCTCAACCGTCGCTGCCCCTCTGTGACCTTGTTTTTCGTGAAGTATGAGAAACAAGCCTGTTTCAGCTCATCTGTTCGCCAAAGATCCGAGCTGTCATGGTGGAGTAAAGGAGGAGGTGAGGGTGGAGAGTGGTAGGGTGGAGCGGGGGGTGGGGTGGGGTTGTGTCTTGCTGAAATTGTTGTTTCATCAATAAATAATGGCGGACAGAACTCTGATGGCCACGCGGCGCCTCTGATCTATGATCAAACAGAAAGCGCTGTCCTCCTCTCAGACTACAAATACAGCCACACGCCATGCATCAAACACACAACACGCACACATACAGATTCACGCGTGCCCCTACACACAGTGAGAAATAAATGAAACACTTCTGACAACCTAAACACTTAAAAAACACGAATTCCAACAAAGCCTTTAAAAAATTGAAGTGGGGTAATTTTTCTCCATCTTGTTTCTCAGTCTTCCGATGAGCTTCGGCTTTAGCTTTCACGCTTCCTTTTCAAACTTCCTTTGTATCTGCTGCTCCAAGCTTTCCACTGACTCGAGGTGCTCACAAAGCCTCTTATTTCCAGCAGGTACATTTGAGAGCTGCAGCCAGTTTTCCTGCACTCAGAAGCCAAGTGAGTGCTTGAACCTTTTCTTGTCGGGAGTGATATCCTGGCTTTTCTCAGCACGCTCGCCTCTGTCGGGAGGACTGCTTGTGCTTCTCCGGACCTGAAATGTTTTTCACCTTCTTTTTCAGATGTGTGGAGTGTGGCTGCTGATGTGTTTGCTGCCTCTTTTCATCTCCTATTCCCCCCCTCAGGGAATGGATTTGTCAAGCAGGTGGTCTTCCAGGTTTTTACCTCCAGACACTTTGGTTTATCAGCATTTCTGCCAATTTCATTGCTACCAGCTTGTGTAACCATCTGTATTAGTCTCATACTTTCAGAAATAAATATTACTGCATGACAGGAGACAAGAGTCATACACATATATGCTGTTACTGCACAGCCTGAATGCCTCCTTTATGACTCCTATAGGGTCAGGTGTCAGATTTACAAAGGACAACACTGTCATTTTATTGTGGAAAATGTCAACACAAAGTGTGATGTCTTGCAATTTTTATCTTTCTTCTTCCTCTTCAGAAGGGGTTGAAGAAGCTGGCTTTCATTCAGAGAGATGGTCCTTGAAACCACAGGCAGAGGTTCATATCAATATTCCTCTTTTAGCCTTAAGATTCTGTAAATGAGAATTTAAACAGTATTATAACAGGAAACAACTATTTTATTTCCTGTTATATTACAACTATTTTCCATATTAGCTGCTGTTTTAAAGCCTCCCATTTGTAATTTGGCCATCTGCCATCTTGGTTTTTTGAAACCATTAGAAACCATATTTGCAGGAGAAGGTGGAGCTGAGGAGGAGTGACGGGTGGATCTGACCTGATCTGCAATATATATTAATTACAATAATAATAACATAACAGGTATCACCCTGATATCAGGGACCTTTAACCAAACTGTGAGTACTGTCTCAATTTAATGTTCACTTATGAATATTAATATTCAGAAATATTAACACTTATTATGTAAACAATGGAGGACTGAATCTGAGCATTGACTGTCAGATCCAGCTGTGACCACAAAAGACACACACAAACTGTTTAAACTATAACAGGGTTTATTACAAAGTAAAATTCACTTTAAATCAATTAACATTTGTCTTGAGCGACGCTTCTACAAAAGAGAAACACATACTATTCATGTTGCGAGATTAGCAAGGCCAATCAGTATCCATGTAGTTCATGTGTGTGTGTGTGTGTGTGTGTGTGTGTGTGTGTGTGTGTGTGTGGGTGGGTGGTGGGGGTGGGGGGTCTGTGTGTGTAGATAGATAGGTGTGTGTGTGTGTGTGTTAAAAACCAAGATGGCGAACGAGACCACGTGTGTGATGTCATCTCGCAGAACTAAAGATGGCAGGCTGGCAACTATAAGTTTGAATGAGGGAAGTGGAACAAAGGGGAACAACGTGATCTGACACAGGTTCGCAGCCATGAAATGGCATCATGACAAGCCAAATTACTGCCTTGCTATCTAGGCATTAAATGGATCTAACTCTATGTGGGTCTGCGTTAGTGTGAATTAAGGAGGTAGGGAAGAGGAAAGAGAAGTGTAGGAATACAGCAGGGAAAATATCTAGTTATCAGTAACAAGACAGGCAAAGTGATGCTTGTCTGGTTTGGCACCAGTCCTTTAACTAGCAAAAGCTCAGTTATCAGCTTAGCAGTGGTAAACCAGACAGAAAACAGTGATGTGTACGGCCGCAAACTGACCACAACAACAACAGTAATGCAGCAGCACAACTACAGTATTTGCTACACTGTTTGGCCATCACAGGACACGTCGCTCCTGCAATAACCTTAATACAGAAAAACACACTCCACGACATATCTATATGCTAAGTCTCTGCCCAGACATAAGCCTCTTACTTTTGTTGCTGTGTTTTTTGTTGCGGTGAACAGGTTTCCTTTGTGGCAGCGGGAAAGCAGTAAAGTCGCCTAGGTCTTGGAGGACTCGGTGGTGCCTTTATCACCTGAGGGACGTCACTGGTCATTTCCAGGGATTCCTGGGGGTTCTGGTGAGTTTTGTCCAGTGAGAAGAAGAAGAAACCAAAAGCTCACACATAGGTGAGATTGGTGCAGGGTTTGGTGCTGTTTTTATCACAGCTGCAAAGTTCTGGTTCAGGCCTGTGGGGCTACATGCAGCCCCCTCTATTGTTCTGAGCCCCACACATGGCATGAGATCCCAGCAGCAGGTTTAAGGCTCTTCAGCATTGGCTTCATTTATCCCTCTTGTTTGGAGATTCTCCACGTGACAGGCGACAGTCCTGTTTACAGCAACTCCCCATCCTCTCTAACCTCTCTCCTCTCCTTCAAAAACAACTTCTGTGCTGCCAGGTCTCTCCTGTTAACTGCCTTGGACCAAATCAAAGTTAAGCTCTCAACAATCCTGTCCTGCTCACATCATTTGCACTTTTCTCACTGCTTCCTGTTGATGACACTGAATTTTCTCAGCCTGTTAACACCTCTGTCTGTGGCTCTTCTTCCTGACAGTGTGGACCTGAGTACCAGCTCTGCTCATGGCCACCTGTACAGTAGCTCTATAGCAGTTCTTGCTCACTGCCTCACGATGACTTTATTCAGTTTGAATATAAAAGTTGGAAAGGATAGAATATGAGGTTACCCTGTTATTGTAAAGCCCTTGATTCTAGAGCTGATTATGACAGTATTGTAATAAGCATTTCATAAGTGTTAGATAATATGAACAATGGAAGGTCAAAGCAGTGCATGCATCGTTCCTTCCACTATTTGCAAAAGTTTGTGTGACACCAACAGCGTGTAGCTGAACTCCAGCTGACATGAGCTCCTCTGCACTTAACTTCTTTTTCATGTTTCTATTCTCATTTCTCTTTTATGTGGTAACATCCCGAAGCGAAAAATGTTTTCCTTCACGTTTCTGTTCAGCTAACAAAAGGTTGATGTTCTTGACCTTTTGGATTCTCACACTCTGCTGTACGAATGAAGAAAATTCATGCACAGATTCTGCTGTGTGGGCCCCCCACCCCCGCTGTGTGTCTAATCCATTCTTTTTTCTGCTACAAAAACGCAATGTACATGCAACACTGTGGGTTAAGCGAAATAGGTTTCATCCCTGACCTTTAACCTATTACTAAGAGAAGATATAGTTATGTTCAAGAATTATGTTGTAGATAGACAAGATGCTATTTTTAAAATCATTCTGCATGGGGTGGAGCCAGTAGCTGGCCCGTTATAGTTGTGGGAATGGGGACACTGCAATGACGATAAAACGATGATGATATCCGAGCTACTGATGGGAGCATGCATTAACTGAATTGTTAGCATGAACTAATAATATGGAAAGAATAAGGCACTTGTTTGCAAGTTTTTAAAAATGAATTACACTTTAATCCTGAGACCATAAGCGGCCCCTGATGATGAGCAATGATCAACGGTTATTATGTTGTTAGATTGGTTACAGGCATACGCAGAAAAATAAATAACTTTGGAACAAACACAAATTTAACCCTCTGAGTGCCAAAGTTGCAAAATTGCACAAACAACAATACTGAATAAAAACAGACGATAGTTCCAACGACAAATCTCTTTTGTACTCTCCACCACTGGTTAGCAGACAGGCACTACTTTGATTCTAGCCCAGAATTACATCATGTTCCTCTTCAAAGTGTTTGATAGAGGAGGAAAGACGCGGAAGAAATTCTGCCCATTGCAAAAAAAAGTTCCCTCATGATGAAGTTATGGATCTGTTATTCACTGAAGGAGAATATCTGCCTTCAAAAGATGACGATCGGTCGTGTAATAACAGCGATGGTGACGGTGCGTCCGGTGCAATAGTGATAGTGACGGTGCGCGGTGTTGGTCATACTCAGTCTTTTTCTCATTTGCAGTCGGCCTGTATCTTTTTACCACTTTCAAGCCACGGCATTGCGTTGAAATCTTGGTCAAAACGTCAAAATCCAGTATTTTTAAAATAAACCCCCAGTGCTTAAAGGGTTAAATTTAATGTCGCCTGAGTCATGAATACTTCAAGTCACCCATCACAAAATATGGCTCTCTAACCCAAGGGAAGTGCTTATAAAGGTCAGTGCCCTTTCCAAACACACACACAGCACTGGTACACAGCCGAGTTGTACAACCGAATGCAATCTTTGCAGAAAAAACTGCGATAGGATTATAAAATATTAACATATTCATTGAAAACAGTCATTGCTTTTTTGTGAAGCCACCATTCAGGACCTTGGTAGTGACAGTCCTTGTGTTTGTGCTGTATTCTGGGAGACTAGCTTCATAAACTCAATTAACAAGAGTTCCTTTTGTAAAACACAGCTCATGAATGTGTAGCACTGTGTTGGTGGGCTGCTCCGACACTCACTGGCCTAGATACAGTATTGTATCAGGCTTTGGACTTGGCTGAGTTTTTGTGAGGCTGATTGTGCGGCAGGGCCCTTTAGAGATGTAGCAGGTGTGAACACGTACACGTGACAGGAGATGCACTGATGACAAGTGAAACAAAATGGTTTGAAATCTGTTTAAAATCCAAACCATTGATGTTATAAAAAATATGTTACAAAAACTGTGATTCATTTCCAAATTGACCAAATTGAGAGTCACTCTGTTCTTAAAACATTTTCAATTAAAAAAAATCCATGACCTTTGACAACCAGAAGATTTGACATTACACCAATTTTAGCTAGCTTCTTATCCATGTCAGCTCAGACCTTAAGGTGCTTTTGAGGGATAACAAAATCCCAAGTAGGTGCTCCCTTCATACCTGTCTGATGTCTTTAATCCTCTTTATATATATATATATATATATATATATATATATATTCCAATCCCTGCTCTCTGCTCTCAGGACTAAGGCCTGTCTGTCCCCAGAGTTAAAAAGATGTCTCCAGGCTGCAGGGCCTTTTGCTATCATTTCCCTGTCCTCTGCTGACATCAGACTGTCTCAACCTTCATTTTGTGATACATCCTTTGATAACTTCAGGCCTTGTACCTGTTCACATTCTCCCACCAGTGGGTCAGTCTCAGTCTTAATGAATCCAACCAACCTAATACATATAGTCCACGTTGCCCATGTTGAAAACCACTGCATCTCTCTAATCCTTCCAGGCTATGTCTGTCTCTCCCAGATGTTTCCAGGAAACCCAGTCTTGTCTTTGCCTCTGTGTGTGTGTTGTGCAGTGTGTCTCCTCTTTCCCGGTCTACATGGCTCAGATCCTGTCTTTTGGCGATACCTGGAAGTTGTCCAATGTCCAACCAGATTATAGTCTTCATTAATATGGCATGTGCTGGGTCTGCTGGCTGGCCACAATTATGTAAGTGTGGCAGTTTGAGGGCACATTTGTGTGGCCCTCCACATGAGAACCAGGTAGCTACAGCCATGGTGGCAGCTCAGTGAGGCTCGAGTTAAATGCTCAATGCGTCATTGTGCAAATACGGTCATTGTGACAATGCAGCTAGTATGATGTCAAAATGTCATTTTAGTTTACCACGTTGGCATGCTAACATTTGCTAATTAGCACTAAAAACTAACCACAAGAAATTAATGAGTTTTTCAGGGATTTCTTTTGTGCATAAAAGCAAAATAATGGACATTTTTACCCGATGATGACACTGGATGACAAGTCCTGTAAACAATTTCCTCCGCTACTAGATGTCGCACTACACCACCAGCTCCTTGGACAAAAACAAATGCTTCGTTTGCCACACCTCCAGCCCTCCCTTTGGCTCCCTTACATTATAAGGCCACCAAATTACTTTCACATGAAAGAGGAGAAAAGCCAGTTGTATGGAGAAACCAGACCAGTGCTGGCTCCGTGGTCAGACTGGCAAAAAAAATTCAGCCTTGGACTCATCTGCTGGCACTATCCACATGGAGCTGGTAAAAATTTTATAAACATTATGGATGTTTTGACTATCCACTGACCAACCTGGATTTGAGCCCCATGGCCACCAGTGTTCTGGTTTTATGTCTTTGTTTGTTAGAGTCTTTTCAGACTAAATAAATTGTTTCTTCAGTGGAGTAAATTCTGGAAGGTCGTTCTCACTGGAACGGCACATACTGCACTTTGCCATCTCACCTGTGGGCAGTGCCTGTGTGTTTATACAGGTGTGGAGGACTAATGATTTAACAGGGAGGGACTCACATACACTAGCATGCACATCCTGAATATCAAT
This sequence comes from Rachycentron canadum, assembly GCA_038496675.1. NCBI lineage: Eukaryota > Metazoa > Chordata > Actinopteri > Carangiformes > Rachycentridae > Rachycentron > Rachycentron canadum. Next base: position 22,072,246 of record CM076660.1, on the reverse strand, counting down.
ATTAAGAACAGAGAATCTCAGATTGCAACGCACAGAGAGGGATTGTGACTTTGTTATCCCCTAAGGACACAATTTTATCTTTCCATAAAAAATAGTTGTTAGGCTCTGTATTATTGCATTGTATAACCTGGTCTGGGCATGAATGTACAATGTTGCCAAGTGTAATGGAAATCCATAGTGGCTAAAATTTTTCACCTGGATGGATGTGGAGAGCAAACCCTATCCTCCACTGTTGCCTTAACAAATTTATATTCAATTTGTGAATGCAGCTTTTTTTTTTTTCTGGGCGCTGAACAAATTCATTAGTTTCAGCTTTTGGATATGAAGTGTGACCACCTATTAGTCTATTCAGTTTGATATAAATCTAGATATGTTTGTAAGACTCTATGCAAATATATTTAAATTCGGTGCCAAGGCTGGGTTTTGTATCTCCCTCTGTGAAGCATCATTTAAAACCACTGCATGGAGAGATCAATGCAACTTCCCCAGGGGAAAGCATGAAGAAACAGAGCTTGCAGGTGGATTCTGGGGTGGAGGTGGGGCGTGACATGCATGGGTAGCAGCAACTGTAGAGGCAGCAGTAATGAGCAGCTAGTTTGTCAGCTTAAAAAGAGCACCCAATAGGTAGCAGCAATAATTTATGTAACTTGTGCATGTAGCGCACACGTTTTTGTGTCTTGTTAAACACAATTGGCTTTTATGTTCTATAACGCTCCTGGTGATGAAAATGAAAGTAATTTTTCTTCTCACAGAGCTCTAACAAGGATTGTCAGTGGCTGTTGTGGCGTTAGCCGACTGCAGTGGAAGCTGGAAGGTCAGAGTCAAGGTCAGAAGGTCAAGGTCAGACGTGAGGTACCACATGATACCACTCATATAAACCTTAAAAGACAGCCTGTCTCTCTCTCTCTCTCTGTCATACTGTGGAACCTTTTACTTTAACTTTGTGACTATTCTTGAACCATTGCAGAGGCCCTGAGGTGTTCAGACAGAAGTCCTAAAAAACCTTGTTTACTGGCTTTGCTGCCTGTTTTTGAATGATATATGGCTCTTTAGCAGCTCAGTGCTGCAGTTTCTGTGCAGGTAGTGTACAGTGTTTTTTTTTTTTCTTATCAAAACAGAAAACAGTCCTGATGATATCAGTCAGAGGAAAGCACATCTGTAAACCTGTGGAAACCAGAAAATGAAACAAATTCTGTGGAGCCGTGGAGAAGTGCTGAGTTGGTAATAATTCTTTTGTCACAACAAGCGACCAGTTGTTTGACCCATGCTTCATATCAAAGTATTGATTGGTGCTGCTGCAGAGATTTCATCAGCTGACTCACATGTCGACTGCAGCTGTCTGTACAATGCTGCCCAGCTGACCAGATCACTGAACACAAATACTCCAACGCAAACTACTGGCACCTGCCAAAGGCCAAAAGTTCTTCATTACAGTAATGAATCAATGCCAGAAAGCTTGTTCTGGTGGCCTGAGTTTGATTCACTACAAAAGAAACATATTGTGTCTGTTTTATTAAATTCAACTAAAAACACTGATTTGATGTTATTATCAAACACCCAAATAACTAATCAATAACTCATGTTGTCATTAGATTAATGGGAATTCCATGTAAAATTATCTTTAAAGAATAAATATCATAAATAAATGTATCACAGTTTAACAAATCCACAGAGACAATAGGCACAATTATTTCTGTGCACTATGATCCATTTTTATTCAGTAAATAATTGATAAATGAATCACTGAAGGGTTGTTCTGAATGAAAATGGCCCTGGATGAAACTGAGCACATTTGTATGCACCGAGAACACTGCCGTACTATATACTTTAAACCAATTGGACTCTTGCGTTTGCAGTCCCTTCTCATATTACAGCCTTGCAACCTCATGACACTTGAATGCTTGTTCTTGCTTGTGCCATCCGTCTCCTATTCAGCAGCAATCCATTACTTGCATCCATTCAAAGGCTGTGATGTTGTCATTTACTCAGCGAATACTCGCAGGGGGATTGTTCACTGATGCCAAGAGACAGTGTTCTCACAAATGTATCCCCTCCAATGAATGTTAGCCCGTGTTCACTATTGTTACAATGCCATTGCTGTGTGTAAAAGTAGTGACTCACTGTCAATGATTGTTCCATTGTAAAGCTTTCAAGACAATACCGCAATGTACTGAATCCAAAGTAGATTATGCATTATTGGACTTGGTTACTGGTTTTTAAGTAACATTTTAAGAAACTCTCTCCCTGAACACTAGGAGATTAAACTACAAACAGATTGGTATATTGGTTCAAATTTACATTCTATATGATTATATGAAGTGAAGTATATAGGGGAACACTGTGCTTTAATCAGAATTATCCATATATCTTGTGGGTGCATCCGAAGAAAAAGGGCTGGCACACAAAATAGTGCGGGCAGCGTTTCTTTTCATCACGGTTAAGAGCTATAACTGTTTAGCACATAGGCTATATATCTGGAGTTTTAAAAGACTTTGCTTTACTTACAGCGTCACACTCCGAATATGGCATGAATGCGTGAACGATGTGATCTCCAGGAAAGGTGACAAGGCGATAAATCGTCTGCCTTTCCATCTCCTTTAAGAACGCAAGTTGTGTCAACTGTGAGTAATATGAGGCCATAAAAATTGACGCGCCTTACATTTCAGTGAAAACAACAGTAAAAAATAACTTTACCTGTGCTGTACTGTTTTCAAACAGAGCCTCGCGGGTCCCTCTGTGTGATAAAGGGTGCCGTGGTTAGCATGATTTATAATCACAATTAAGGCTAAGTGACATTAGATGGCATAAATATTAAGTAGAAGCGGATGCCTGCACTGATCATCAGCATCAACTGAAGCTTCATTTTCACAACCAATTTGATTCACTGATAATTGTAATCCATCATTCTGAGTCTTTGGAATCGATGGGCAGAACCAAGCAGAGATGTTGTCTATAGTCGGCTATAGTCGTGTCATTATGATAAATGGCTCAATCAGCTGAACCTGAAGAGGCTACAACTTATGAGTCGCACAGAAAACAGAAAAATTTGAGGGGGATTTAGCCCAAACTTTGTCTTGTGCCATGATAAGATTGATAAATACACAGCCTCAAGGGAAGCATCATGTATTGAGGAGGAATCAGAGTGTGGCGAAGAGTTAGCCCCAGGCATCAGGCTGGCTGAAGGATAACACCGGTGTGAAAGTCTTTCTTCTATTTTCATGAATCCCATTGAAGAGTCCAAACACACTGGTGTATTGCTACCATCTGCATCAATACACATATGCCTCATCTCTGGAAAGTCAAAGAAACCCGACTACAACACTTGCTTACAGAGACAAAGTGCTGCCTTCGCTCATGTAATACATCATGTTGAGCAGCACAGGCACAGAGCAAACATGAGCCTTATTCTGCTGGACTTGAATGTGAAGAATATATTTGTCCAGCAACGGAAAATGAAAGAAAGTCAAAATGTGGCGTGATGTGGGAAATTACTTCCGTGGTGGAGATCTTCAGAAAGGCTTAAAATGATTTGAGTGGGCGGTTATGTTCACAAATTCAGCAGTTTGAGTTATTTCTTTGAAAAAGAGATGGAGACTTTGACTTCTGATGGATCATTCAGACCTGAAGAACAAATGCCTGCACTAACTTCTGACTCTGACAGATTTTTCCAGGGTCAGGAAGGTCATCTGACCAACTTGATAAAAATGACAAATCTTCCTAGAGGCAGGCTACAAACCATTAATGGATGAATCTTTAAACCTGACAAAAAGTATGTAATTGACAGTTTAGTTTTTGAAGAGAAAGTTTGGTGTATGAATAAAGTGGTAAAATTCCATCCATTCATACAGGGATTATATAAATTGTTCCTCCTTATTGATTAAGTAATATTGGTCGACTATATTGGTAGAAAAATACATTCATTTCAAGATGTTTTGATCTGTGTTTTTGTTTTTATTTTTTTAGGCCACCTCTAACATTAATGAATGCACTGTACTGAGTTAACTCCTCCAATATAACCACGTTTCTCTAAAGAAACATGACCAGCATATGAGCAGCTATGTTTTTTTGTTTTTTTTTTCTACCAATTTACACAATTTAACAAGGTCACTGGGTCACATCAGAAGGAGACAGCTGAAGTGGTTGGTTTGGTTTTAAGATGCCTCCTGGGCACCTCTTCCATTGGAGGTTTTCCAGGCAGGTCCAACTGGTAGTATGCCTTGTGGTAGACCCAGAAGAAACTTGAGAGGTTATATATGTCATCTAGCCTGTGGACGCCTTGAGATCCCCTAGTAGCAGCTGGAAAATGCTGCTGGGGAGAGAGGCGCCCGGACGACTTCGCTTGACCTGCTGCTACATCGACCTGACCTCAGTGGAAGAAAATGGATGGATAGATGGATGGATGTTGTCTGTCTTGTCCCTGCTTGTCTTTGTACTGACTCTGTGGCTCATTCATTCAATCTGACAAAAAAAATAAAAAATAAAAATCCAATGCTTCTTCTGTAAATCACAGTTGATGTTGATCTCTGAATGTCGCATAAAATTGAAGCAACCATATAAAACCACTAGCTAGTGCAACGACACATGAACATGGCCTAGTATGTACAGTATGAGTGCATGTGCTCTTTGTGTGCATATATATTAATTGTATTCTGCGCTTCTCATAACCATTTTATTAGTTAGTGAATAATTACATAGTTTCATTTTTCACAGATACTAGAGCGCCTTAATCTAAAAGCATTTAGGCTTCACCATTAAAGCTGCTTAGAGGCAAAAAGCAATTGTGCTCCTTAATGTTGCTTAATTAAATAAAAATGAGCTGATAAAGCTGTTTTGTGTGACATTATTTGGAAATGTGTGGTACTTTCGAGGCATTATGACTCAAAAGGTGTCAAAATGCAACAGAACTCAGCAGTTCTTCTAAAGAAGTGGCATGAGGAAGCTGCTGCTCAGGGATCATCAAAGATCCTCATAATTACTCTTTGCCCACACTAATGGAAAAGAGAAGAGGGAATGATGGCCTCACAGTGCTTTTATTTAAAGCTTGTTTCGACAGGCTAATTAAAAAAAAAAAATTATATTGATAGATATCTGTAGTGGCTCTTGGCAAAGAGCATAAATGGTAATTATCACATGTGATGTTGCAGCCATGGAGACCTGCTGCAACCCCACACCTGTATGCTCCAGATGTATCACATGCTTCTCAGATCAACATCCAGTATGTCCCAGGTGTACTTGGCATATCTGCTTGAATGGGCAGTGACCTTTGAAAGGAACCAGCCATTCATCCATCATCCATCCAGCATCCAGATTAGGATTGGAGATGAATGGCAGGCTCTTCACCCACTTGTCCAAGACCTCTTTGATCCCAGATTTCTGCACTGACAGCAAAATAGTCAGGTATCTCTGTTGTTAAAATGAATTACCTGTGACAACATGGAATGGCTGCAATAACATAGTGGCATAGTGGCCAGACTCTACATGTCATAAACTAGAGCTGGATTCATTTCTGGATCTGTATACGCCACCCAGAATCAACAGACCCATGGACGTTTGGATGTCTGTCCAGTCTATCTTTTTCCAGTTCTCTTAAAAACATCTGTCTCTGCTCCAGGTTTGTCATTTTATGACAATGGTTTTGACTATAGCCATAGTCGAAACCATTGTCATAAAATGACAATAAGGAGCAGTTCAAAGCAGGATTTGAAGTCACTGACCCAGGATGTGATATTCCTTGTCTGGTCTTTGTCATTCTGATAATATTCTCAGTTGACTTTCTCTCTCTCTCTCTCTCTCCCTCTGATGGAGAACTGAAGACTTGAACACATTTCTGTCTTTGGACTTAGAGGACAGCAGGGCTGTCTTATCGCTTGACTGTTCGCATACAGATAACTTGCAGATAGATAGATAGATAGATAGATAGATAGATAGATAGATAGATAGATATTTTTTAGATGTAGATAGATGTTTTTTTGCAGATGTCGAAAATGAATGCAAAGCTTTTACTGGTTCAAAATACGACAAGATTGACAGTCCAATTAATTCCAATAAATAAAAAAATAAAAACAAAAACAGCAGGGCATATTGTAGCAAACACACACACTGGTTTGTATTCCACTCACTGTCATAGGAAAATGTTTGCAGAGTTTTATTTCAAAGTCAGCTTTCTCTATAAGCCCCCAATACACACACGCACACACACCACAAACTCTGTAAACAACCTTGTGACCAAAAGAATACTGCTTCAAATCTTCAAAGTGTCTGTCTCTTCCCACAGTAGCAGGTATACAGCAGCTGTTCAGTCAGCTGATGGGAGATAAACTGCAGAAATGGGCAGGTGTGAAGGTAATGTATGTACAGAATGTAGATGAATATGAAGCAGGGCATACAACAATGATAAAGAACACGCACATCCAATTATGTGTGTTTGCTGGGTGTCGACTGAGGGCAAGAAGCTGATTAACTCAGCTAGGAATGGAAACTGGGAAACAGCTACACGGACTCCTGTTCAAAAGTAAAAAAAAACAATCACAATCACATACCAACACCTTTAAAGTTCACCAATTAACATGTTGTGACTTTACTTAATACGATCAAAAAACAGTTAGAAGTGACACATTGCGGTTTTTGTGTGAGGTGGGGGTTTTGTGTGGTATTCTTTCTTGGCTGTGGAAAATAACTTCCTGGGGTCTTGTCAGTGACAAAAAGGATGCCAGACAGTGTGTTACATCTGGTGAAATAATGAGCTTTAGAGGTGGTGGTAGGCAGGTTTTGTTTCCTTTGATCAGATTCAGGGTAGCTCTTTCCTTCTGTTTCAAGTCTTTATGCTAAGCTAGCCAGCCGCTGCCTGTAGCGTTATTAAATTTCAGCTTGTAGTCAAAATGACACCTAGGTTTTTGAATTTTTTATGTTAATCTTTAACGTGCCAGGGTTTTGAGGCATGTGGCTAAAAAGAGAACTTTAGTTTTACTGAGATAGAACGTAGAACATGTTGAGAAATTATGCTAACAATAATTGCTAATCTTGGACAGAGAGCTGTGCACATCAATGTAATAAAGATAACAAACGCCCAGACTGGCAGATAAAGTGGCCTGAAGTCGCACATATGATATAAATAGTAAGGTTCCAAGAAAAACCAACTTGACTGTTGAGCACAAATGGAAACCCTGTCATCATCTAATACAAAAATACCACAGGTTGGATAGATAAGTGTATTTCTAGCAAATCAATTTAAATGGTGTGGTCAATAATTTCAAAGGCCACAGCCAAAACTAAAAGAAATAAAATTGTAATTTCACTGTGACCTCACTGCATGAGACAAGTGCATGAGACTTATCCAGTTCCTGAAGCTGGAACTATTAAACTAGGATCCAAGTTTTTTTTTTTTTTTTTTTTTTATTGTTGGGTTTTTTTTTTTGTTGTTGTCATTGTTTTGAAGGATTGAACTGAGGCCACTTTCAAGGATTTAGGTACATAGCCTGATGAGAGGGAGTGGTTGATAATAGCAGGAAGAGATGGTCCAATAATGCTAATGGCTTCTTTAAGTAATTTGGGAGGCACAATGTCAAAGGGACACATGAAGGAATGAGTGTGGGGAAACAATAGCAATCAAATCACTGAAGGAGATGGGAGAAAATTGATCTAGTAGGATGGGCAGAGGGTGTGTGGGTCAGTATGGGGGGTTGAATGGAATCTTTTATTCTTTTGATTGTATCTACAAAAAAGGGGGAAAAAAAGGTCACAATCTTCCATGAAAGGTGGGGATGTGTGTTATTTGTTTTTGATTTGAGTGCAGTCGACAGGCAGATGTGTATTTGTCCACCCATGCTATGTTGTTTCCATTCTTTCTTCTCAGAAAGGATGCCATCATTTATCCAGCAGATGATCACTGCACTGATCCAGGGATTTAGAGACTGATTTGGTCTTTGGAGAGGAATTCATTTCTGAAGCAGACACATATGTCATGAAAATGGTTAACCATGACCCACTTTGATTCAACAGAAAAAGTAGGAGAAAATGTAGCCATAGACTGACTTTTAATGAGGCAACATTTTACAGTGGGCTTCTGAGTAAAAGGGTTGGATGTAAATTAGTATCAAACATAATACACTTGTTATTGGAGATGAAATCAGTCAATGTCTTCAAGGTACATGTAATACCCAAGGTGAGTCGATGAGTTGGACTCTTTAAATGTTGTATTTGCTGGCTTAACAAGATTAAAATGGGTTTTGCATACTGCATCATACCATTTGTGCCATTGACTACTACAATCAACTACAAATTTGGAAAAAGGAAATTAATCTGTCATCAAGTGATAGATTGAACACTACTGCTATGGCAGTCAAACCATGATTGTTATTACGAGGCCCAAAGTGTGTCAAAAAAATGTTCCCCACCTTCACATCACGGCCACCAGCCTGGACTGCTGGCACAAGGCAGGTTGGGTTTGTGGACTCTGGTGTTTGATGTGAACCATAGTCTGCATATAAAAATGGTTGTAGACTCTGGGGCTGAAAAGTGAAGCCAGTGCTGAAGTGCCTTAAAAGAAGAAGTCAGATTGTATTGAAGTCTATGGGAAAATGTCCCTACTTCTCCCTTGATTTATTAGCTCAGTAAACGTTTTCCTAATGAGTTTATGGTCTCAGTCTCGAGTTTCAAGTCTTCAATATAAAATGATGTTCATTTTTTAAATGATTGTCCATTTAGAGGAAAATAGACAGGGGATGGATTAGGGGGCGTGGCTACTGTGTGATTGACTGACTGAACCACACAATCAGGACAGACTACAGAGCAGGTCAGCTCCACCCCTCTTTCCTCCTCAGCTCCACCTTTTCATCCAAATATGGTTTCTACTGGTTTCAAAAAACCAAGATGAAAAAGTCCAAATTGGAGGCTTCAAAAACCACAAACCAATGTGTGATGTCACAGTGGGTTGCCATTTGATGTGATGATTAACTGAAGTTCCCGACTTGTAGCTGTAGGATTTCATACATTGCACTGCTGCTACGTGATTGGCTGATTGGCTAGTTTAATGAGACAGCAGGTCAACGGGTGTTCGGTGGTGTCATTCTTCTTATCTAACACTCTGTAAGAAAGTGACCCTATTCCTCAAATGCTCGTGGAGACCTCTGCAAAAACTGGGAATCTTGTGTTAACGCTATATGCAAGACTCTGGTTTAGTGCTGAGTTCTTTACAGATGACGACGTGGACAGACATCAGCCCTCCATCTTTCCAGGTAAGTAAAGTAACAGACTTCTGCATGTGATTAATTTATATAGCAGCTTCTTCACTGAATCAGAGCAAACAACAGCAATTTACAATGAACCTCATTCTGTGGGTTTATCGAACACTAAATAATGAATGACAGTATGACCATCTTGCAAAGGGATATGCATCGACCACATTAGTAATTAGTACAGCATTAATTATTTATTACACAAATACTCAGCACTTATGGAGTGGAGCACACTCATCTTGAGCACAGTTACACAGCTCTTAAGTTTTGTGACTCAATCTTGCACAGTTCCCAGACAGCAAGATACAGCCGGCCTATACTCAGGCCACATCCTTGTGTTCCTCCTGGTCCAGTATACTCAACAGATCCACGGCCCAAATCTGGCACATATACAAATATAATAAAAAATATAATATATAGTTAAATATGAAAGTATCTGGGCCAGAAGTTTCATCTTGCTGTCGGAGATGTGACGCTATCGTGGTGACAAAATCTGTCCACGGATTAGACACCGGGCCAAAGTCAAAACACCTATGTGGTAGTTCCAGCTACACAGTGTCTCCAGGACCATATTTTTTCATGATGACACACACGTATATACACACAAGGTGAAAGCAATGCCAGATACACTGTGGAGGTCAAGCACAGAGCTGATACATAGCAAAGAGATGATATACTGACCACACATGCCGTGTGAGGTCCACATGTACTGTAGGAGGTGCACCTTATGTAATACAAGATTGAGACAGCTGACATCAGAACATACAATATCTAATAATGCATACCCAGCTGAGCTGCTTCACACTGCCAATTTTCTATTTTTGAATATTTCTGTTTGTCTTCATTTTCTGTTTCATGCTGGTTCCTTGAGTTCCAGCCAGCCTACGGCACATTTACAATTAAGCTGAGAGAATATTGTTCGTCTTCCAGGGCCTACGATTTACCAAATGACTCCCGATTACGCCATCTGCTGTGGATTTGACCAGGGTCTCATATTAAGTGATATGAGCATGTGCATTTGTTGTCAATCATTAATAATGTCAACAACAAGCCAGCAATATGTACACCAAAGAGAATAAGCCTCATGCAATTACTGGTTACAAAGCACAAACAAGCGGGTGTTACTAATTATTTTTGTCACAGTGATAAAGAGAGTAATTCTTCACTTCTGAGAAATCTTTGTTTCCCTGCAACAGCCCCAACACTGTGCATGTGTAGGTGCAAGACCTCTGGTGAGTATTCCTCCTACACACATCACTCTCACCGTGTGATAAGTGCACTCGGTAATGTCACCGCTCCTCTGATGGAGACATGGCACGAGACGAGATACACAAGGTGAAGAAAGCCATTGATCTTTGCCTAATTGAAGTATAATAAAACAGTCAAATTCATCAGTGCTGCCATAACTGTCGGGCACCGGAGAACAATCTGTTTCCAGCTTCCAGCCTGGTATGAGGCGGCTCAGTCACATACTGTACTGTGTGATAGAACAACTGTCGTGGACAGAAGCTAGTGTAACCAATGTTGCTTTGTGATAGAACAAACTCGGAAACTGCGGTAAAACGTGTGGGCGACTTTTAGGTTTCTCTAACAAATGAAACAACAACAATGACGCACAGCTTGTCACTAATCTACCTGCTCACAACATGTGTTGGAGGTTTCAGGTTCAAAAACAGGGTCAACGTAGAACTTGTTAGCAGGACTTGGGACGTCAGTGGGTAGGAAAAAAAAAAAGAGGTAAATGAATCACGTTATTTTCCTGTCAGACTCCTTCACATAATCTCCTTCACATAATCCCTTTGAGGGGAGGAAAGACATTTCTCTCACTTCAGGTGCTCAGGGTGCATATTTGCATTTTCAGACGTCAGGCTCATTTAACATAATTTCGGGACACCAGGCTCCCCTGTGCCATCACCAGGAAGCTGTTTTTGCTCAGGTTTCCCTGTCAAGCTTTTCTTCCCCTCCATGCTCTCTGTGAGGACACTGAGACTAAAAGTTAAAGGGCAATGCTGCCATCATGTACACTATTTATGCAGCATTATGCAATGCAAACTCCTTTCAAGTAAGTACTTCTGCCCTCCACTAATAAAAGCACAAAGCCTTCTGCTCCACTGATCAACACATCTCGCTTGCTTACATATGGCTTCATCGCAGACATGATCTTTCAATAATATCGACATCTGCATACATTCTTGGGATTCATTTATCAATAGTTCTTTCAAATGCCAGCTAGTAAAAATTGATTTTTACATAAATGCCTACAAAAAGTCATTTTATTGATGACCAGGAGCTTTAGAGAAATATAAGTTGGTGTAGCTGACTGTGATTTTAATTCGATTGATGGAGCCTCTCCTGCAGGAATCTTTGACATTAAAGCTTAGCGTCATCCTCCTAAAGACTGACAAGTTGACAAGTCTGTGAGGTGGAGGGAACTTTTTCCTACTCTTTGATGGAGAATCTGTGGCATGACACAGGAAGGTTTTGCATAAACTTAACACCACTTCTCATCTTCGTCTACCCCGAACGTCGTCACATGGTCACACCTGACGGATGATTTTGCAGACAGACAGCATAAGAAAAGGAGGGGAGTGTGAGACTGTGTCTCAACGCTGTCTGTTAGCAGGCAGGAGGATGTAAACAGAGACATACAAAGAACACAGACGGGGGAATAGAAGAAGTCCTTACCTGGGAACACGAGCACAGCAAACACCCATGACAGGATGATGAAACATAGCGAATTATACATGCTTCCCAAAAAGTGTTGATTCTGATCTGCTTGTTTGTTTTATAGATGCTCTTTTTCTATCTTCCCACAACCAGGCTTCAAAGAGCTGCCCACTTAGCTTTCTCTCTCTCTCTCTCTCTCTCTCTTCCTTTTTTCCTGAATGTCAGTTTGAATAGCTTTTCATCCCCACTTGCGGGTTGTACTGAAGATGCTTTAAATCCAGTGCAAGTAGTAGTTGGTGGCTCACACACACACACACACACACACACAGACACTGGCTCCTCACGTAGTATTCGATCTTCCTCTCCTCCACGTACTACAGCACACAGAGGGACCAGCACTCTGCAAGATTGAGGGGAGAGGAGGGGGGGGGAGGGCAGCTTCTGCTCAGCTGACATTGGCTGACGCTGCTGTCGATCACCCATGAACAGTCCTAGCTCTGTTTTTTTTTTTTTTTTTTTTTTTACTTCCTTTTTTTTTGGACTGCTTTGAATCCTCAACGCTGCTTTCCTTTCCCTGCCCTCTGACAGAAGGATTTAAAAGATGATAGAGGACTAATATTAAATGCAGGCCTAATAAATAGAGGTTAATGGAAAAGGTGATCTGAGATTGGAGGAATTTTATGAAAATGATGTGATTTTTGTGTTGTCTGACATGTCATTAATATGTTTTAACGAGGGCTTGAGTTATATCAGTTTGCACGGCTTCATCCGGCTGAAGCACATAGATGTGTTTGTTTGTGCAGAGGAGAAACACTGCTGGATGGAAAGAACCATAATGAGATGACTCTCTATGTGAGATGACATTCTCCCTTAAATACTCCTGCTGCTGCTATTTTGGGTGAAGTCAACGGGTCTGTAGAGTGATTCATTGTAAAAACCCTGGTTGAAATTCCCTGCTACATGTGTAGTGTAATATATTCATATGCTAAAACACGATCGGTTTTTCAAGGTGTGGTGTGAATTTAAAGTGTTCAGTCTTTAAGAGACTGAGATGCTTTCCGTAAAGCTTTATGTTCTTTCAGGAAGTGCATATTTGCCAAACCAAATATCATGGTCTGTCCTGAGGGACTCTTTCATTTGGACTTTCACTTCTCTTGTGCATTTCATTGGTATTTCATTGTCCTATTTTATCCATAGTGTGTATTTTTTCAGGTCTTTGGCCCAGCACCAGTGTGTATGTTGTAAGTTTTTGGACATTATCACGATTTAAGTATTTTCATCACACCCTCATAATCCTCTGCGTTTGTCTCCAGTTCACTTAAATCCTGGCATTATCCAGTTAGTCCTCGTTCTTGATGTCCTTTCCATTGGAAAGCCACAGCACGTATTCCACCCCCTGCCTCGGGAGGCAGCAATGAGCCTCCTCAGGCAAAGTTGAGCTGAAGCGGACTCTGTGTAAGAGCTGTTTCAAGTGAATCACCCAATCATCACTCTGGCCAAATTTTATCTGAAAGACAGGAAAAGCCACAGAAAACAAGCATCAGTCAAAACAAACAAACAAACAAACAAAAATACTGACTGCTGAGAAATGAACCTGCTGATTGAAATGCTGATTTTCCACTGAACCAAACGTAGCATTTTAAAGCAACAGCAGAATGAAACTGCTGCTGGAATGTGCAACGTTGGACATTACAATACTAATTAAGATACATGTATGATACATACAATACAACGCATATACTCACTCGTGCTAGAGAACAGTTGAATAGAGACGCAATGACTGAGCATAGACACAATTTACAGAGACTGTGAGTATTTGAAGTCAACTGAATGAAATGATTTGAATCAACCAAATGATTTCTAGTTCCTACATTTTTGCTGTTTATGCCGTATGATGCTATTATTCACACTGATATCATCTCTTTATCACAAAATAATGTAAATGATTTATAAAGGCCTTATTACCCCTGGACTGACGCTTATTACAAGGTCTCTAGAGGCATGAGGGATGGCAGTGAGAGATCGTGAGCACGTTGCTGCACCACTGACCAGTTCTGTGGTGGGGACTGTGGAATGTGAACTCTCCAGTGGGGATCTGTGCTCGAAGGTAATTGCATGTGTTTTACAGGAGGCATGTGGCTGTCTATGAGAGGAAACAGGTGAGAAAGTCAGCACAATTTCTAACCACGTTGAAAAGCACAGCAGGAAGATAAACAGATGTCTGTATACATTCTTTTATTTTATTAAAACCCAATAAAAAAATAAAGTTTGCTGGCATCCCTTCACAGATCCCTGGAGCTTTCAGAGCTCGCTCTGGGAGCCACCACCTCAAACACAGCAGACTATTTACTCTCTGCACTTTCATTACTGGTAAACATTATGTTGTTAAACCATTGTGAAGAAGTCTGGCAAATCTCCCAGAATCTGCTGCAATATTGCCACGAGTATCTGACTTCTTTTTCATGTGCAAAGTGGTAGACTTAAATAACTTCTTGTGAATTCCAGACGCTTGTCTCAGACTTGCAAAACATTTGAATAGTTCTACCTAAATATTTAAATTTAGCAAGGTGGCATTCTGGATTTAACTCTATTAAGGCCAGCGAAGCGTACACACTTCGTGGAGCATTATTGCTCCACCGTCTTTGTTAGTAATGCTGGAGACACGTCTCTACATGGGACACTCCTATTGGCTCCAGTGGGTGATGTCACAGCCAATCAGAGTGTCTCCTTCAGAGGCCTAGCTGTCAGCTGCTTGTAGCCAAAGTCAATGGGATCAATCCTGTATTTTTCTGATCTCAGAGTGAGGAGAAGTTGTTCTGAGTTTATTGTAGTGACAGAATAAAGACAGAGAGACATGGACAATAAGATATTTAGAGCATTAGAGGCTTTGGAGCTGATTTTTCATCATTACTGCTCCAAAGAATGAGCAGAACTAAGATCAGATAAAGAGAGAAACTTCAAATCAGCTCTAGAACAACACAAACACGTGTGTGTAACTTTCTGTGTTGAAGTTTTCTTTGGTTATTCTGGTTTACAGTGTTTTTATATAGAAAATAAGGAGAAACTCAATGTGTGTTTTTAGTTTTTTCTTGTTCTCTGAGCTACTATCCCCTATTACAATGAACAGAGTCTTTAATGAGTCACATATATAATTAGCTAAGGTTGAGCTGATTCTGAATATGTGGAGACAAAAAGGTTCTGGATAACTGAAGTTTTGGCCTGATGATGGTGGTCAATCAGTAAGAGGATCATTTAATTCATCCTGGAGGCAACATGAGTGCAGCCCTGCAGCCAGACAAAACTTCATGGATATATAGTGCATTTGCAATACTAGTACTTCAATGGGAGAGCAATTTGTGTGTGTGTCCTAGTAAGTGTTCCTTCTAGTGAACCACGAAGGAACCTATTTCGTAATGTGGTTCTTCATGCGACTCCAAGCTTGTCCTTGATGTTATTATTAGAAACATGAGCCATCTTATTTATTGAGTTGTTTGCCCTCTGTAATTTGTGATGTCACAAATGTTTTTGTATCGTTATTATGAAGTAAAAAAAAAAGAAATATCTTTCTTCGAGGGAACGAATAGCATCTAATCATTATTTTTCTTTTCCTTTTCTTTTCCCTTTTATTCGTGAGAAATTAAATTCATTACAATATGAACGACATGCACAGTTTATAGATATTCAATATTCAAACAATATTTAAACAATATATTTTGCCTGTGGTCGCCTTTACTGGTGCAGTCTGTCAATCACTCGGTAGCCATGCCCTAATGCATACCCTGCTTTATCTTCATGTTGTATTGAAGAAGACTTGAAACCAGAGACTGAGACCATGAACTCATTAGGAAAACATTTACTGAGCTAATAAATCAAGGGAGAAGTGGGGACATTTTCACATAGACTTCACAACAATCTGACTACTTTTAAACAGTCTATGGTTGATATCCATAAGAAGATATAGTTGTGGTTTTAAGAAACAAAAACCATGTCAATATAGTTATACAGCTCTCTCTGGCTTCTCTCTTGATTAACAGGGTCAGAGCCTCAACTGAGCTGTTCTGATTGGCTGACTGTTTTCTGAGTGATCAAAGAAAAGAATATAGCAGATTTCAGTCAGAGAAACCAAATCCTGGCAAAATTAGATGAGGTGTGGGTGTGTTGTGCTGAGTGCATGGCTGAGTGACTGTATAATGTTCTAATCAAAAAAGACATGGAGGTCTACCCTTATACAATATGGGACCTTTAACGTGGCTAAAGCATTGTTGTCCCTGTAGGATTACATTTCTATCCAAAAAGTCATGATAGAGACTATGGACCACACTTGTGTTACAGTAAAGACAAGCTAAACTGACACAAATATTTTCAGTGTGAGCAGCAGATGTGACACAATCAACATATGCCAAGCAGAAAAGCTATTACTTCTGTTATCACACCCTGTCATGACTGCTGTGAGAGTGTTAAAGCTGTATCTCTGAATGGTAGCTTTTAATATAAAGGCTTGTTAATGAGCTCCAACAAACATTTATCATCAATCACATCCTAATCATGCAACAGGAGGTAGTGCAGGTAATTTTATTCTTTCTGAGATTCCGTTGTCAAAAATTGATTTTTCTACATTGTAGCATCTCAAAGGGACCCTTGTTGGAGAGCAGTAAATCATAAAGTAAGTGTGAATTGACTGCTTGTAAATGTTTTTAATCTTTCTTTCATGAGCTGAAGGTATTTAGCTGAGGATCTTCCTTTCAAATGAGGACTAAAACAGTTTAAACTATACTTAGTGCTCAATAGCCAATGCATTCGCATTTATTGCACTGTGCAACAGGCTAGTATTATCCTGAACCTCGCCGGAATTCATGCGATTACGAGTGTTGCCCACTGGAGTTTCTGCTGGCTGCTTCGCTCACTTGAACGTTTTTACTTTCCTGCGTTACGCCGCCATCTGCGCTTCCTCTGTCATGTTCTCACAAGTTTGGAAACACTCAATTCTTGATCGTTTGGAGTGGACCATCTGGGCACTTCTGATGCACTGCACGTTGCTGTAATTGTCAATGCGAACACACTTATGCACTCAAAATAGCGAGTGTAAGTACGGAGGCATGCGATTCAAAACACGGCCCCAGTATTTGACAAGAAAACACTCTTCCCCTCTAAAGACTGTTTTCAACCGTTCACACTGCAAACACCCTTAAAACAATATTATGTGAAACATGGCAATGTTGCATAAAACTACAATGAATATTATTAACTTCTCATATTCTTTATTTTTTTATTTGGCTATAGAGAGTTACCAGAGACATTGGGAGACAGATTGCCTATGTAGTAGAAATAGTGACAAGGTCCGTCATGGAGACGCTTGATAGGAGAATGATGCTTCAGCGTGGGCCTGCAAAATCTTTTGTTTACTTCAGACTCATAATCAGCTGTATTCAGTTGCAAAATTGCAGCCAATTGATCTGCAGCAGTTTAGTTAGACAGTTGCCCCGTCCTCCTCTCTAATTTGCCATTGACAGCCTCATTACTAATGCAAAGGAAAATTGCTCGCTGGCTGGCAAGCCAACAATCATGAGCCTTTTCAAAGTTGAGTCATGAGACGGATCAGACAGACGATTGATAACAGCCAGGCATTTTGATTACTGTACAAGTCGTGCAGTGATTGAAATCTTAAAATGATGTAAAGTCACCATGTCAAACACACTTCTGACTAAAATACCTGCACATCACAATGAAGTTGCTGAAAGTTTAACTTCTTTTTCTAGACCTTGATTTTCATCATGGCATCGGTCCGTTTCATTTTATCTCCTATGTCAATTACGTCGTACATTCTTTGCGTCTGTAATGTTGTTATTTGCCAGAAGCATCAAAACTGATTTTTTCCCCCCCCTCCAGTTTAAAAGAGGGTATTTCTATGTTTTCCCTGCTGCTGAATGAGGTTTCTTACCAGGAGAGGGCAGTGGTGATTGTCACTTAACAAGTCATTGTTAGACAATGTCAGATAATAATGTGTCAGGCTAGCTGGTTAGCATGCTAAGTAGGAGAAAAAACACAATAAGAGTTAATTGGAGTCGCTTTTCACATCTTCAGACAACTCTTGGTGAATAAAGTTTGAAGTTGAACTCACTACATTTCTTTTAGTCTGGTAAGTAAACAGCTGTTGATAGTAAGCAGTGTCAAGTTATAAATCAGTGTTAAAAATCTGCTGGGTTTATACTGGATTTTATCCAGTAGGTGGGTTTGTTTTTGAGAGGACACCAACTGGGAATAATTTGGCTCCCAGTTAGAAACCTGCTCAAACTCACAGATGTTTAGCAGCTCGACTCACACAGTTCTTGGTCAAGGTTAGGTAAAGATCCTGGTCTGGTTTAGGACAGAAAAGTGGTTTCAGACACATTTCCATTAAACCTCCATCTTTCTTTAAACTATAACATGTTTTTCTTACATAAACCACAATATATAATAAAAACCCTGGTCTGTGGTTTGCTTAGTATAACAGTTTAGCTTTACATAAGCATTAGAGACTAAGTTGACTTAAAGACTACTAATTAGCACCCATGACAGATGAAGAAGAAAACTGCTGCAGTCTTTGTCTGTGAGACCTTATACATGAACACCATAATTCAGTTTTGAACAAACTATGCAGAAATAAGACAGAACAAGTGTAATGACATGCAAAATTGTTTGGAAATTAAACAGCTGCAAAGCTTTTGTTTTCAGGGCACAGTCATTTATTCTTGCTCTTACACGCTGTGACATGCCATGGTTGCTGGTCTTAATTGGATCCTGATCCAAAAATGCTTTTTGTGACATATCCACAAGGGAGTTCTTTTCAAAATAAAGAAATAAATAACTAAAATGAACAAATGAACAATTACACAAACAATTAGAAATAAAAAATAAATAAATAAAACAAATGAATACTTAAATAAATAAATGCATAGTTAAAAGAAGACAGACTTGAGAACAGTTATTTGTGACAACAGACTGTCAACTAAACAAAACCAAGACTAACTCACTTATCATGACGGGAAAAATTAATCTGATCTCCAGTGTTACATTGTCCTTGAGCAACAAAGATGTGATTACTATTCATCATCTTTGATTTTGTTCTTAATTTAGTTTATCTACCAACAATGAAATAAAGCACGTGTCCCATAGAGAATATACATCTGTTTCCCAAGGTGCTGTGCTTCCTGTTGTTGGCCTTGGTGTAAAACAACTAATCTATAAAAACAATGTTTATTCTAATAGCTTCATACTAAGAGTTCAAACAGTTCTAATTTTTTAAGTTCTAATGAATGTTGGGCAATTGAAACAACAGCATTTTGTTCTGTGCCTGTGTCCATTTTGTGTCTCTGACTTTCTATGTGGCCATTTTGTGTTTCTTTGTGGCCACGTTGCTTCTCTTTGGAGTTGCTTTGCATTTTTTGCATTGACAAGCACAGAGGCCCTCACTTTTTGACCCTCTCGGCTCTCCAAGGCCTGTGACCAGTAGCACTCTCAGTACACATTCAACCATGGATTTACCATGGATTTACCACATGAGGATTAGTTTCCAAATGGCTCAGTTCAGTGAATCTTGGCCTCTATAACTGATGGATTTCTATTGTTATTCAGTTTAGTCACCATGTAGTTTCACTGCGTTTCTCTTGAGCTTTTTATTGAAACGGGTGCAGTGACTACTTAATTTTTCAAAGCAGTAAAGTCAGAATATTGTGAAAGCATTAAAGCACTCAAGAAGGAAGACACTCAACAAAAATACAAGTTTTGCGGTATATGATATTGCACACCTTTCAGGCCATGAGAATGCAGGACACACTTAAATAATATGCAGGTACTGAATGGAAGTAAAGTAATAAACATCAAAAGATGAACCTGTAAACTTTGTAAATTTGACAGTTGATGAATAAATTCTTACCTATAGATAATTATGTTGATGCTATTTGTGCATTTGTTGAGGAAATAAGGACATAAGACATAAGAAGTTACCTGGATATAAGCATTTAAATCAAAATGCAGAACAATTATGAACATGAAAAAGAAAAAGTTATTGAGCTTAAAATTACCATGAAGTCTTTAAAAGTCCACAAGCAACAGGAATCAGGAGTAATATGCTAATGAGCTGAAAAGGAACTGTGTCCATGGCCATTAATCTGGTGAGCAGCCATGTCTTTTTCCCATAGTTTTCATGTGATTATGATTTATATTTGGAATGATATCAATTAAATGGCTAGCAGTTTGTCTGGAGACATAAGAGGTAAGCAGACAGGTGACATGCAGTGTCTCCCACAATTGCTGTCCATTTGTCATTGTTTGAAGATGATTTATGTCCAATTTCACTGATAATGCTCTGGCTAATAAAGCAGGTTAAATATGTGGAAATCACCATTTTATTTATTCTTGTCTTAGTCCACCATCAAAGATAAAATCTCTTTAATAACTGAAAAGAGGAATATTAACCACTGACTATGATAAATTCACTATTTATCATATTCCTTTGTTTAGCTTTAAGAGAGGCCTTATTCTATCTGCGGCCTGCCTGGGGAATGGTCAGGCGGGAGAAGCTGTGATCCCCTTCAGCCCCGGTCTTCCGCGTGACAGGGGGAGATACTGTCCACGATACTAACGAGGACTGGCGGAACCCGGGAGTCAGCCGTGCCAGCGGCAACGTACACGTACAAAAAATAAGAAGGTGAGTTTATTTCTCAAGCAATTTGCTGGCAGGAAAACTGGCTCCG
>CM076660.1:22030200-22051114 GCA_038496675.1 Rachycentron canadum | reverse complement strand
GTGACTTTACTGGAATATGGGCACATTTTCTGAATCACAGCTCAAAGTTTAAATGAGTCAGGCAAAAGCCCTTACTTATTCAATTTCTCTAGACCAGTGGACTCCAGCAAGTTGTACGTAATCACATTAAAGATTAGAATCCACTCACAATTTCCACTTGATGGAGATAAATGTTTGTCTTTGAAGGTACGATTTCAAAATCTGCGGCATAGCAGACTGAGATTTAAGGAAAAGTCAAATGTCATGTAGCCGGAGTCTTTATATCCTAGATGGAGTGATGTTTCGGCTCACTCCGAAGAGGCGTGCAGAGCACACTGCACTCCGAACCATCTGGTGTCGGTACGGAGGCAGACGGCCGGGCAGGTGGGCATCAGTGCGCGGGGACCCAGGTGTCCTTGGAGCCAGGATCCTAGAGTGAGCTTGCAGATTACAGCCACTAATTAGTCATCAGGCCAGAGTGCAAGCAAACTCCCGCGCCAGGCTGTGGTGCGTGCACACAAACAAACACGCACACACATACACACACACCCACCGAGCCAGACAATTAGAGGAGAATAAATGTATGCATGCCTTACAACACATGAATGATACCCAATCACCACAGGGGTCAGACTGAAACTCCTACATAATCAATCCAACCAGATGAATATATAACATCTAAAACCCCCGTATGATGCTGAGGTCACAAGCTCAATTTGCTCATTTTGTTTATCCTTCTTACTCATGAATATTTATTACACAATTCATTTATTGACACTGTGTTTGCTTATCATAGCTCAAATGATGTGTTTTACATATTTGTTGTATTTTAACCCTTTAAGGGCCAGGGTTTTATTTTAAAAAAAAAATAATAATAAAATACTGGATTTTGACATTCAGATTTCAAAAGGCTGTGGCTTGAAAGTGGTTAGAGATGAAGGCCGACCGTAAACGAGAAACCGCCACGTGCTGGTCACACTTGGCCTTCTCATGCACAGTCACTATCACCATCGCACCGGATGCACTGTCACAGTTATTACGCGACCGCTCGTCATCTCCCAAAGGCAGATGTTCCCCTTCAGAATCAGAGTGGGTGAATAACAGATCCATAATTTTTTTTTTTCTGCTTCAATTTACTCGAACACAACGGACGATTGCTTCCACGTCGGTGCCTGTGAGCATGTTCAGAGCATCTTTGCTCCTCTATCTAACACTTTGAAGAGGAACATGATGTAATTCTGGCCTAGAATCACAGTAGTACCTGTCTGCTAACCAGTGGTGGAGAGTACAAACCAGATGTGGCTCTGTAATTAAAACTATCTTCATTTAATTCAGTATTTTTCAGTATTATTCAATTTTGTGACCTTGGCATTCAGAGGGTTAATTTGATTAGTTGTATTAGGTTGACACAGATATTATTGGCTCTGAGTTATTTCTGTTCTGCTGCAGTGAAGATAATCTGATATATGTAATATGATGTATGATGTTGGCCATCTGGCAAGTTTCTATTGCATAATATGATCAAAAGATTCAGAGCGGCCGACGTACTGGACGGCCCTTGACATGTTGCTGTGAATAAGCAGGTGAAGTGTACTAGTGCTGATATAACAGACCTTTGTCACCATGGTTTGAATAATAAACAGGATTAGGGAATATCACAGAATTGATATGTATAGAAAAAAATGGTGGTTTGGGGTTAAAATAGCTTCTTGCAAATTAAAGGATTGTTGTCCTCTTGGTGACACGCAGCTAAGTTAGAAGAATGATGACTACTGGTTTCCAGCTATCAGCCTCTTGACCTCGACAAACAGAAAACCTTGACTTGTAATAAGCTGCTGTACATGTAGACCATAGACTCTATATAAAAATGGATGTAAGTTCTGGCTGAAAATTTGATAATGTCCCTACTTCTCCATTGATTTATTAGCTCACTAAACATTTTCCTAATGAGTTTATGGTCTCAGTCTCTAGTTTCAAGTCTTCAATACAACATGATGCTCATTTTTTTTAAAAAAATGATGGTCCCATTTGGAGGAAAACAGACCATAAAGCTGTCTGCTCCACCTCCTCCTCCAAATATGGTTTCTTCTGGTTTCAAACAACCAAGATGGCTGACGAACAAATTACAAACTGGAGGCTTCAAAACTGCAGCTCACAAACCAGTGGGTGACGTCAGGGAGAGTTGAGGCATGGTACAGATGACCTATGGACCAATTTAAGGAAAATGTAAACTAGCTTGTAATATTATGCAGCATAAAGTACAGTAAGATGAAAAGTAAAATATGTGAAGCTGCATGGATCTTTAGAGCTCAGCAGATTCAGGTTGGGAAACGGGATGGCAGCCAGTCATGAGAGAGGTTTTTACCATTGAAAATTCCATAATTACCTCTCAGCATTTTAACATTGAGTGTGAAGTGGTCTGAGTGCAAACTGGATGGCTGCACATACTCTTGGTTCTTTTTTCAGCCTTTAGAAAATCCAACTAATGACAGGAGGCTTTGGCCAGAGAGAGAGAGCGAGAGAGCTCTGATTCTAGATATGCAGATACCCCTTCAGAGTGACTGTCAGTATCAGTGAATTATATCAGAGATGGAGAGCTCTTGTACTTCTCCTGGACAGGTAACAGGCTGTTAACCTCATTGTTGTGTAATATCTATGTAGTAGAGGTCGGTTGTGTATCTAGATTGACCATTAAAGCAGGTGATCAAATCAAATCAAACCAAAACATAACTAAGTATATATATATAACAAAATCTTAACATCAGTTCCCTGAAGGCACTTTACATACAGAGCAGGTCTAGACCAAATTGATGAGCAGCTACGTTGAACATTGCTAATACTTTAGCCTTCTGCTAACTGTCGCCAAAGGCTCACAGCTGCAGTTGTGTAATAAATTGTGTTGTGCGTATTGCATGTGTGCTGGGGTGAACTGAAACATTAATTCAGGCCAGGGCTTTGACTCCATTCCAGGCTCACTCATTTTCTATGCTAACACTATTTCCAAACAAGCCACTAATTATTGCTGATGACCATTACGACAAACTCAGTGTAGACAGTACCGACGCTGAGGACTGTCACCGCGAGCCACAGAAGTTCAGTGGGGTTCGCAGTAGTTAACTCATTCCTCCTTGTTAAATTATTGCCAAGTCAAGACTGTTCATGGTTCAGGCCAAAGCGACCCAAACAACTGGGAAATGTCTGTGTGTGTATGAAGCATGTGCCTACGCCTGTGAGGGAAGAGCTGCAAGAAGGCGCCTGCATTTTCAAATTCGGGCTTGTTTTTTTTTTTTTTTTTTCCCCCTAGATCTCTGACCATCTCAACTATAAAAGCAGGGGGCAGGAAGATTATGTATAGTCCAGACAACTTTATCTGTAATCATTCCCGATAAACCAAGCCAGGTGTAAAGGTATAACAGAGGAGGCTGAGAACTGAGCCATGCACAGACTGCAGAAAGCTGAAAGGAAGGCAGCTGAACAAACCTGCCACTAGGTACACATGGAAAAGTGGGGGTTTGAGTGTGCTTTCCCGAGCCTGCCTTTCCCAGCGGCCAAGTTTTGCATGAGCGCAGGAGGCAGGAGGAGGTGGTGGTGGACTGCGTCAAACGCAGCGGACAAGTCAAAC
This sequence comes from Rachycentron canadum, assembly GCA_038496675.1. Taxonomy (NCBI): domain Eukaryota; kingdom Metazoa; phylum Chordata; class Actinopteri; order Carangiformes; family Rachycentridae; genus Rachycentron; species Rachycentron canadum. The sequence goes on along the minus strand of CM076660.1, from coordinate 22,047,513 downwards.
GGGTTGAGAGCAGGGGGAAAGGAAAGCAGCTTTAGCAGAGCGCCGCAGAAACGACGAGGAGTGCAGTCTCCATTCAGGGTGCTGACGTGTTTTTACATGTGCACGGCTTTTCTAACAGCAGAATTTCACTGAAAACTGCATTTGTAAGAGTTGCAGTCGAGTGACACCGGTAATTCCAAGGAAAGTGGGCACCTCGTTATCGTTGTCCTTCGATGGCTGGAATTTGATAAGTGCTGCTATTTACTTTGACACAAGGGAGTCCCGCACCCTCCACAGCTCAGGAAGCTCAGTTTGACAAATGTTATTGTTTTTAAACAGCCAATACTGCAGCAAAAGTGAGCCCACATTCATTTATTTACAATGCAAAACAATTCAGAAATGATTGGTTCCCCCATACAAGATACCATAAATTTGTCTGAAATGGAAGTCATCCCTTTAGGAGCAGCTCTCTGACCAAAATATTCAATCTGCATCATTGTGGACTTGAGGCATTAAATTTATTAAATTTAGCTGGTCTCACTTACAGAAGAAACCCCTCTCAGTAATTGAAAATGGCTTCTTCATCAGAATATTAATTCACACAAGTCAAAAAAAAAAAAAAAAAAAAAAAACCTCAAACCTCGAGATATAGAGAACAGGAGCGGGCTGGAGTTGAGGTTGTAGTTTCATTTACATTCCTTTACAGTTCAGCAGGTCTGGTTTAAAGTGCATTTTAATGCCCCAAGAAGAAATGGGATGTCACTTGTGGGGGGAATTTGCAGGTGACAGCCCTTGACCACGACGTTCACTCACTGGTGTGGTGCTATTATATATATATATATATTATATAGAACTGACTTTGGAGCAGTCGGAGCTGCAGCTCGGCCATTTTATTACATGACATCAACTATATAAGAGAAATGCGATGAGCTTGTGATCAGAATGCACAAGATCCGCAAGGAAACAGAAAGAGATGCAAATATTTCTACAAACATCAAGCTGTGAAAATGAAGTGCAGCACTTCATCATTTGTGCTTGTTCTAATCTACCTAATTATCATAATACACGCTTCACTTTAGTTTATTTCAACTCCCTTTGCTTCTGTTGATGTTGAATGATCGCTCTTCTGACCTTTTTCATTACCGCACCAGTAGAGCCAGTAGCCAGAGCAGAGATTTACTGTCTCACTGTCGTAATTTGCATCGCAGGTTAGATGTTCTTCTTGCATTTTCCCCTTGCTTTAAAATTTTATTTTCAATTTCCTAAATGTCACTAGACGCGCTGAAAAGGACAGAGCTGCATAAATAAAAAAAAAAAAAAGGGGGGGGGGGCAGGATTAAAAGCTGAAAAAAAAAAACAAACAATCTAAACTAAATCTAACCAACCACAACCAACAACTCACATAAGCAAAGCGGAGGACGACAACTTGTGTCTGTACTGTATATGACAAGAAAACATTATATAAACTATATATTATATCCCATTAAAATCTGTATAAGGTGACAAAGACCAGTGCAGCATGTTTTCATTATGCTGGACCTACGTCACTGTGGTTACAACATTAAAGGTGTAAGCACAAAAACTATGTGGTTAGGTTTTGGAAACGATGCTGGATTGTGTCTCTGTTGTCAGGACACACAGGACAGTCTCACTGATTTTTGAAACATTTGCTTGTCTTGCTGGAGAGTTGAAGTATTCTAAGTTTCCTACTGAGTCTAGACCTGATTATGAAATAGGGATCAAGTCTCCAAGAGATCTGTATCACTATCCATTGTTAGTGTGTCAGAGGTTGTGTCCACCTGCATTTTAAACAATATGGAGCGACCAGTTTATTGAATGTCACACTGCCCGAGACGATCTAGTAAAATCATGGTTGGTGTCTCTTTCAGACTCTACAGCATCAGTTCTGAGGTACGTCAGACTGTGCAGACCTGGTGGATAATAGTTCTACAGCGCAAGCAAATACAAGCAGAGATGTCATCAGTGCACATCATCTATTTGCACCACTCTTATATTTTCCCTCGAAGCAAAAGTACATAAAGTGGTGGCCACACAGCAAACACTGCTGAGTGCTGGAAAACCTAAAAAGACAGGGAGGAGGTCTTTGTTTGGAGCTGGTCGTGGCCAGTCTCAGGGACCAAGCAGCGAAGCAATGAGAACACAGGAATTATTGTTCAAAAGAAAGAAGGTTTTTATTTACACAACCAATACAAAAAAAAAAAAAAAAAAGTAAATCTAGGCCAATAAAAGAGGCCAACGAAGTATAACTATCCTCTAGATAACTTAACTGAACAAACTGACCAAACACAATGAGACATGAGGTAACATATATATAGTGGCTTGGCCAAACCAAATGACACACAAAGGGGGGTAAACAAAGTGGACATCAACCATAAATAAATTTCGTCCCATGACACATCAGGAGATGGTTTGGCCCAGTAAGCTGGCTCCAAGATTTAAGAGAACTCGGCCTTCAGCCTTTTGCCTCAGCAGGAAGAAACCTGCCAACAACCACGGTAACTCAAGACAAAGAATGTGTGCACCCCACATTAAACAATTTAAGGCTAAAAGCAAATAAACAGATTCTAAAGCAAACTGTGATTGTGTGATTGTAACTCCAAATGTTTAGCTGTGATAAACCGCATAAAACACAAACTGGTGAATCAGAGCTGGAATGGTTTTACCCTGTGTGTGGTTGTTGTATGGCCTTGGCTGTCACACCAGCAACCACCTACTCTGCAAAATGAATCTGTGGCGCCGATGTAGTCTGCATAATTCACTGGCGTATTGTGATTGTCTCTGACGTGGACATCTGACGCTCAAACCTAAACCACCATTTTTTGATGAGAAAAGACTTTGGCATGTTTTCCCTAATTTCAATAATCTAAACTGGCTTTTACCAGAAAGCTGTTGCATGGTGGATCAGGATTCTAACAAACAGTGTAATGTGTCTGTTTCCATGCTGTTACAGGATGAAATCATTGCTCTTTGTCACTTTGTGTGAAAACCATCCAGCTTCTCTTTCCAGAATCATCCCTCTTTTCTGCCGAAGAAGTCTGTTCTGGCCAAATGGTTTCATTTCTCTCATTGATGTTTCATCAACAATTCAGCCGAATAAATACAGTCGTGTACAGTAATACTTTAATAATAGGCCTTTTAATACTAAACTTTGAAGAGCTAATTGAGTTAAATAACTAGTGCAACAATTCTGAACACGTGTAGCATAAGTAGGACAAGTTGACTAGTTACAGTGAACTAGATAATCCCAATCTGATATAAGAGAAGGTATATGTTATATTATTAAACATATTGTTATTATTAGGCAAGGCAAGGCAATTTTATTTGAATAGCCCATTTTTACAAACAGTTTGTCTCAAAGGGCTTTACATAGCATCATAACAACATCCTCTGCCCTTAGACCCTCACATCGACTGAGGAAAAACTCAAAACAAAAAACCCTTTTAACAGGGAAAAAAAAGAGAAACCTCATGGTGAGAAACAGAGGAGGGATCCCTCACCCAGGACGGGCAGACGGGCAATAGATGTTGTATACAGACAAGAAAACAGGGAACAATACAGAATATGCACAGATGGAAATGGTGTCCAGGAGTTAATGAAGGCAGTTTTTGGTGGGAGGGAAGGCAGGGAGAGTCAGGCAGCTTAATGGGAGTAATGGGTGGTAGACTGGTTCCTGGGAGGGAAGGACAGGTCGGTTTAACAGCAGGGGGAAAAGGGGAAGGGGGTGATGCAGGGGGCACCGAGCTGGAGCTTCAGTGGATCTGTTTATTATATTACATAGGGTCTAACAGAAGGAAAAAGGCTGGTCTAAAAGATTATCCATTTCGAGAGGCTCTACAGAAAACCACTAGATGTCATATGCTTCTTCAGAAATGTAACAACGCCACACGTTGTGGCTATGTGGGGTAACGTTCAGCTCCGATCCAGGTCCCAGTCCCTTAGTAAATACTGAGTCTGATCCTATACCTGAATGAAACATCTGCACAGTGCACACATGTGACATGTTGATTTATTATGTATTGGGCACACTGAAATAAGGTGTGTGGTGTATTCGGCTAAATGAGCTACGTGATCAAAATGCTGGAGTCCTGCCTCAAAACTATTTGGATCTGATCTGTGGATGAAACTCCCTCAACAATCAGTGTATTAATGCCGCACACTTTGGCCTTTAATCAAGTTGCTCTCATTATTAACCTTGGTAACAGCTGATATGACTTACAGCCATTGATGCCTGGTATTTTAGCTGGTCATTGCTGGAAGATGACACCTTAAAGTTTTGCATACTACTTTCTAACCTGAGTTTCCAAAGCTAAGACATCAAACCATTTATTCTGCACTGTAGAGCCCATCTGACTCAAAAGAAGTCAGGGCTGCACCACCAGCTGACCACTGATCTGGTTTATTTGAGCCAATACTGATCATCAAAAGGTGCTAATCCTTACGATTTGAGTTGTATGCCTGTAGTGTGTGTGTGTGCGTGTGTGCGTGTGTGCGCGTGGTGTGTCCTCTGCCCCTCCCTTTTTTTTCAGCTGACTGACACAGCTGTATCTGTTTCGTGAAGCAGGAGTTGGAGTATAAAGGTGGAGTGTGGAGGGCAGGCCAGTGCCAGATTAGGCCATTTGGTAACTGAAGAGCTGTGTGTGTGTGTGTTTATGTGTGTGTGTGTGTGTGTGTTTGTGTGTGTGTGTGTGTGTGCGTGTGTGTTCCCCGTGTTAGTGGCCTATTGCTCCAGCATTTCAGTGAATTAAACCAGTGATACTTATGCCAGTCTTTGGTTAGTGTTGCGTTTGAGTTTCTTTCTAGGTGTCTGGTACACTGAGTATCCCAAGGGTTCACTCTAGATTTTCTGTTGCAGTTTTCCTTTTGCTGAAGCTGTTTCCTGTTTCTTTTTGTTCATCCTGGTTGACTATATTTCATTCATCGTTACGTCCCTGGATTCTAACAGGGAACATAAGAGTTGGTCATTTCTAACAGTGGTTTAGCTGCTGTGATTTTGTTACTACATGTTTGAGAAATCTTGTTCACCTTTACCTTCCAAAGCTGGCTGCAGTTCATTTCCCATCATTGTAGTTGTAACTAGTGTATATCCACTATACACACTACCGCACTATAACATCCCAGAGATGTAACTCAGCCTGAGGTCCAGGCCCTTGCACCAGGAAATATAAAATGCAGGAAGGCAGTCATGTAGTCATTGGTTTCACTCTCTTCCACTTCCACTCTTATACGACAAGTGTATTACAAAAGGTGCCCTTACGACAACAGGCACATCGGACTGTTACAGTAAACGTCACTGAACCCACGATGCAAACTCTGACACGTTCCAATGCAACGTTCCAACAGTTTATTGCTCTAATTCAGTCCAGAGTAGGTGAACTAGGCTGACACTGGGGTTCAGCGTTTCCAGAGGTAGTTCAGTCCAGGAAGTGAGAGGGGGGAGCGGAGACAGTGGAGACTGTGGGTGAGGCAGGGCTGAGATCCCGAGACAATGGGTTGAAACACGAGGCTGGAGGAGATGGCTGACCTGAGGCACAGAGGCACAGAGTCTAGGCAAAAAAAAGCAAGCAGATCAGATCAAGACGAGTCGGCCGTAGCGTTTACCGCTGCGGGGTGTACATGGAAGTGGCGAGGGCTGGAGCGGAAGACCGGGCTTATGTACTGCAGGAGATGAGCTGGCAATCATGGTGATGAGCGGCAGGTGAAGAGGTGGTTGGGCAGCAGAGTGGAAAGTAGGTCAGCCACGCCCAGCTGAGGACACACACAGACACACACACACACAGACACACACACACGGGGGAGACCAACTGGGGACAAACACTCAACAGCAAGGGAAGGAAAAACAAATGAGAAACAAGGGAAAACACAGGGAAATGCTACCACCCCAAAAAAAGGGGGGGGGGACGAATTGCTTGGTTAGGTTTAGGAAAAGATGCTTTGCTGTCATGGTAACATGAATAACAACATGGCTAACTATGTGAAACAGTCACAGATAAAAAAAAAACAACATATACTGCTCTCCTGACGTGGACGAAGCTGGATTCTCTTCCATTGAGAGGAGCAGTGTAACTCAGCCTGTGGCCAGTACGCCGTGCACTGGTTAAACAGCAAACGGGCTGAAATGCAGGAAGGTGGTTGTGTGGTCACTGGTTTGTCTCTCTCAGTCTTCCACTCAGTGAGCCACGAGTAGAAACGATGAAGGCTCAAGCTGCGATCATTACACTCAATAATTCACTGGATTTCCTCTGTCCGTCTTTGACTGTGTCTCTCTAATCAGAGCTTTTGATCATATTGGCTGGTTGCACACCTCTTTGGGACTGAAATCCTCACATCAATTGTTCTCTTGCTGGCCTCTGTCTGTCAGGTCTGTGCAGAGATCTCCCTAAAGCCAACAAATATCCCCTCTCAAACTTCTCCAAGCATGTCAGCAGCGGTAAAGATGCTCTGTATCAACGGCTCATTTCTTTCTGTTTTTCAGTGGCTGCCTTCCTTATGGAGCCTCAGATGTTTAGCCCTGAAAATGCCTTATAGGAAATGTGTTAGTAGTTTTGATAGGAGGTAAAAAACTATTTTTTCCAACCCAATTTGATCCCGACATGTGTGTTGGCTTCCTGATGATACAGAAACAACAGTGCTGTCAAGTCCCATAACAAGATGTCAATCTGTCAGGCATGTAATTCCTGCTATATGATACACACCGGTCTGCAGGCACAGAGAAGCACCGGGGATGTTTACATTTATATAAGATGCCTCCTCTGTGAATCAGACTACAATCACTCCTGTTATTTTCCCAACAGCATCAAACACAGCTTGCAGACACATGTTGCATGCTTGAGAGCGGCAATTCATCACTGCACAACAGAGCCAGATACAGTGTGTTCTCTGGAAGCTGTGTTTTATGCTACAGGCATCAAGTTATGTGTGAAGTCCACAGAAGTCCACAGATAAAAGTGGACTTAGACTCCAGGGCTAGACAGTGAAGCCAATGCTGAAGAGCCTTAAACCTTCATTCTCTCTAATGACCATCAGGGGGCGACTCCACTGGTTGTTAAAGAAGTATGTATTTAAGTCTTGTATTGAAGAAACGTTTTCCTAAGTTCCAGAGTTTATGGTCTCAGTCTCTAGTTTCAAGTCTTCAATACAACATGATGTTCTTTTTTTTTTAATGATGGTCCATTTAGAGGGAAATAGACCATAAAGCCACGCCCCGATGCATACCTTGCATTAGGGCATGTGTATGATTGACAGGCTGCAGCACCCAATCAGGACAGAGTACAGAGCAGGTCAGCTCCACCCCTCACTCCTCCTCAGCTCCACCTTCTCCTCCAAATACGGTCTCTTCTTGTTTAAAAAAAAAACAACATGGCCGGCGGACAAATTACAAACTGGAGGCTTCAAAACAGCAGCGATGGCTGACCCACCCACTCTGCTGACAGTGGTCTTATTTCTTTGATAATGTGTATTATATTTTATATCAAACGTGCACGTTAAAATATGTTTTTAAAAATGGTTTATTGCACCAAAGTTGAGAAAGTTAAAAACACTGTATTCATCAAAACAGTCCCAATTTAAAATTCTACATTCCTGGTAAAGCATCTAATCAAACAAGCGAATGCTTGACTCCTCAGCTGTCATGGACAGTGGGGATCCTATGCTCTGTGGGGCCTAGGGAAAGAAGCGACCCCACCTCCTCACTAATTATTACCTTCTCTTGACAGATGCTACAATTACAGAAGTCCCCTAAATAGATCGCAGGCGTGCAACGGGTATCCAGAGGCCACATCACACCACATCATCACAGGCCCCACTAAGGGAGGTTTAGAGCACTGTATTATGTTCATTCCCTGGAGATTTAAAGGGGTTTCTAGGTGCCGTTGTGCCAGTATAAGGGACAATCAGGGCCAATGGAGGCCAGGTTTTCCTCTCCTGACGGTGTGCTTCCAGTGCTGGTGCAGCTCTGACCGGGAGGTGCAGAGATCATTAACAGTAGTATTAGTATTATTAAGTAGTATCAGTAGATTCTCTGCCTCAACCTACTTTAAAAAGATGTAAAATAAGCCTCAGTAATATGAGTTAGGATTTCACAGCTTATGGAGATCAAATCTCTTTACTAAAAGAGTCGAGTCAAACGAATTCGTCAGATAAAGTACATTACAAGCAAACAAACAAAAGTTATTAAAGCAAACCAATGCAAATGTGACGCAAAGACTTTAAGCTGCTCTCACTCACTCCGCAACCCCCACCGCACCGTGTAATTAGGTGGAGGAGAAAAAAGGAAGTGTCCTGTCAGAGCCTGGCCCTGCTCTGATATCAGTGATGGGATTGTCTTCTGGACCAACCAATAATGACCTGTCAGGATAGGAAACACATTCTGCAGCAGGGTGACAGTGGAGTAAATCACAGACGATTGTTAAATGTTGCCCAATTTTATCACCGACTTTAATTAAACAGATCAAATCAGCAGCAGATATTGACGCACTGGGACTTAATTTGAGTATCAGCTTTCAGTAAATATTCCTATTTCCATTGACGAGTGGTGCTCTGTGCTTTTGTAATTACAAGGGAAATCAAGAGTGCATCAGCAATCAGCAATAATTGCTCTATAGACTTGTTTCCGATTGCTGCCCTCACCATGACAGAGAAGAAGACGTATCTGGAGATTTACATTTTCAAGTGCACACAGATTGCTGGATCTCCTCATTTTACTTGGAGTGAAAACGTTACTCTAATCAGTGTCTCACCGAGACAGCTGTGTTAGTACAGGTGGGGCTATTTAGCTTTGCTCGTGCCAGACAATTTGCAATCCATAGTTTGTTCTTGTGTGAAGAATAGTGAACGCCATATAATTCATGTAAAGTGACTGTTTGAAACACTAATCAGCCATAACATTATGACCACCTGCCTAATATTGTGTCGGTCCTGACCCTGGAGGCCTGGACTCCTCTAGACCTCTGAAGCTGAGCTGTGGTATCTGGACCAAGACCTTAGGCAGCAGATCCTTTAAGTCCTGAAGTTGTGAGGTGGAGCCTCCATGGATCAGACTTGTTGGTCCAGCTCATCCCACAGATGCTGGACTGGACTGAGATCTGGGGGATTTGGAGCCAAGTCAACACCTTGAACTGGTTGTTGTTCCTCAAAGCTCCTGAACCATTGTTGCAGTGACAGGGAGCATTATCCTGCTGAAAGAGGCCACTGCCATTAGGGAAGACTGTTTCCATGAAGGGGGGGACTTGGTCTGAACCATGTTTAGGGAGGTGGGACGAGTCAAAGGAACATTCACATGAATGGACCCAAGGTTTCCCAGCAGGACATTGACCACAGCATCACACTGACTCCACCAGGTGCTCTTCTTCCCATAATACAGCCTGGTGCCATGTCTTCCCCAGGTAAGAGACACACACACACACAGCCACTTCTAATTCATCAACTTCAGGACAAACTGTTCACCTGCTGTCTAATATATCCCACCAACTGACAGGTGCCATGGTAACAAGATAATAAATGATATTCTCGTCACCTGTTATAGGTCTTAATGTTATGGCTGGTCAGTGTATACGGTAATGATCAGACTGATTTACCACTTAGATTCTCTTCATTCATTCTTGTCTGATATACTGGGCCTCATGTAAACTTCATTTGTCAGAAAATGACACATATGAATATAAGTTTGAAAGATCCAAAGTCATAATTAGGGACTCAGAATATTAGAAAACATTAAAATTGCAGCTACCGACAACATGTCATCAGAGAAGCGCGGCACTGTCAAAGCAATTAACAGTTTGACATGACGTTAGATGCTAAAAAGGGTCTCTCTAAAGCAAAGCAGTCCATGACAGACACATCAGACAGTAGGTGATGTAACACTGTCGTGTGCATCATACAATGATCCTAGAGATAGAGACCTGCACAAAGACCCTCCGGGGGCTGAGTGAGTCTTCCTGATAACTACTGAACTGCTCTGCTCTGCCAAAACATGCCAGTAAAATCATGAAATTTACAAAAACCCCTCAGTGAACTGGCACGCCACGATGTTGCTGATGATGAAACGGTGAACATATTCATACTGCAATAAAGTGCTATTTGTGGTTATTTGACGTGGGGTCGTGTGAGGTACTTATATATAGTAAATGTAGCACCTGCACGATCCCTAAAATAAGTGTGTGAAAGCTGTGACTTCATGATACATTCTCCTGAGATGTGAGAGAGTGTTAAAGTCTTTTCAAAGCCTAAGTGGCACAAGTAACTGTTTTAAGAGAATCTGTTGCATTAACCAATCGAAAACACTCGTTTGCATAGTGCTTTCGTCTGTTTGAATTTGGAGTTTAGATAAAATTAAATATATAACTATCTAACAGACAAACCTAAAGTGATAGATTGGGTTATATGACTCGGGGTTGTGTGACGTACCTACAGTCAGCCCTGCAGGAGATTCAGGGTGCTGCTAGTGTAGAGAAGCAGCAGGAGCCGAATGATCCGCTGCTGTAAAGGAGCCATTTGCAAGTTTTAGCCACTTAAAAGAAACGTCCACAGGAGAAAGCTAAGCTTCTCTTAACTGGAAGCACACTGATCTGAATCTGCTGCAGGTAAAACACAAACTATAGATCAGTATCTCACACAACCACATAACCATAAACTCCTTTCAGGACTTTAACAATCTCTCTCACATCTAAAGACAATGTGTCATTAATTCACAGTTTCTAAACTGTAACATTTTGTAAGGATGGGGGTCCTGGGGGTGGACATTTACAGCTACAGCTACATTATTTCGATTTTTTTACCTATTTTGATTATTTTATAAAATTTGCCATCATGTTGCTGCTTCCTGTTTGGTGTTGGTGGAAGTGTCATTAAATGCCAAGCCAGGACAAAAAAAAGCTGAGGATAATATTAAAAATGTTTGATTTTATAAGACCAGCTTATCACCTCACACCGACTGAAGATGACAGGAGCTCCAGCAAAACTCTCATGACTCATTTTCTTCAGACACTGGAAATTTGTCAGTGACAGTGAAAGCCCTTGCTAAGTTAGGAACAAATCTCTTTCTTATGAGAACTTGCACAAGGCCCATTGTGTTCTTGCCAGCTGATTTCTTTCTGGGAGAGAAACTTACTTCCCTGAACCAGTCAGTGGTGAATAACATCCACACACTGACATCATTTTCAGTCAACAAGCTGTGGCACCAGTCGCTGGGAACCGTGAACAGTATGTGCCCTGGGGAAATTTATTGCATTACATCACTGAGTCAGAGCAGATTTAACATGATCAGCAGAAAAAGATAACAATTATGAAACAAAACATGTGTTTGCATGAGTATTCCTCTTCTTAATTCGTCACTGGCGCTGGTAATTGCAATTTTTGTCAGTACCATGGCAAAAACTCCCCCCAGGAACAGGGAAGGTGATTGAAAAATGCATCTGCAGGGACAGAGACAAGAAGAAGTCTAAGTCACAGAGCACCTGGGTAATCCTCAGTTTAGCATATAGCAAACATTTCTCATCGTCATCATCATAGCAGTCCATCCCCACTGTGAAGCATGATGCTGGAAAACGTGCTGGGGGTGGAGAGTGAACTCCAAAATGACTTTGATTTTGCAGTGATTAAAATAAAAGAAATAAAATGCGCAAAATAAATAAATAAAAGGTACAAAAACAGACGGTAAAAGTGTCATGAAATGTCAAAGAAATGACTCCTTCCTGTCCTTCCGTTTGCCCGCAATCCTGTGCAACCTTTACTTTCCATTATCCCGTTATCACTCCCACTTATCTGTGTCTTAACACGAACCAAACACTTCCTATGGGAACACTTGTGCAAGTTAGTGATCCCTCTGTTTTCTTGTTGAAACAGAGAACGGTGATTTGTCACTGAGTGGCTATCAGATGTAGGGCGCAGGGTCACCTCGTATCAGTCACTTGGAAAACAGTCTCACATCGTCACATTGACTCTGCCTGGCCGCTCCGCTTTGCAGGTGGATCTTTGTCTCGCATGGAGGATTTATAGGAACATATTCTATAGAAAGTGCAATTTTGTTCACTTCTTGGCACATCTGTGCAGAATCAGAAGACAAAGCAGAGATAAACACCTGATTTCTTTGCACCTCTTTCATTTTGTGTTCCATCTGTATCGTCTCAGACACCCCCATCTACTCTTGTGGGCAATCTTCTCCACAAGAAAGCTCTGAAACTGATTGGAGAGTTGCCAGCTTAAAACAGCAGACAGAGACACTTGAGCATATATTTGACCACTTAGTATCTGGATAAGAGCCACACATTTGTGTCAGAAATCTGGTGCATGAGCTGACATAAGCTGTGTCCTGATTCAGGGTCTACATCTTTTGGTGAATGCTGTCAGTGTCATTTCAAAGTGTGGCTTGGAAATGCAGCCTTCTTTTCCTGGGCATCAGATGGTTTCATTCTTTGGGGCCCAATATATCCCAAGGTTAGTTGTTGTTGTCAGCAATGAAAACACAGACAGGGAGCCTGGGTTCAGTTCAATTCGGCAACAGTCCAGCTGTTAAAACTAAGGGCCTTAAAACCTTAAAAGAAACAGAAAGAAAGCTGTTGTTATGGTTGTTAGGCAACCAAAAATCACACTTTGCAACACAACATTAAGGGAAATAACTGGTGATGCACACTGTGTCATTTGGGTTCAGACTTCATCCTCTGAAGGATGTGGCCTCTAAATTGGGATGCAGGTAAACGCTCTAAGAAAATGATTGCACCCCTGCTTCTTAGCTACTCTTATCTTATTGTTTTGGTTGCATATTACCTCCACATCCTACACTTATTACTCCCATTCACAATAGCAGCAAGAAGTTTCTTTACAGAAAGCTCAAATAACTTTTATAAAAAATAACATTTAACAGACTTTATGGAACTCAAAGCAATATGAAAGGGGCACTGTATGAAGACAGACAGAGGTGCCCTGACATCGTCCATAGGTTGCTGAAGAGCACTCGCAAGTGAGCTGCTCTGCTGGCGCCATCTTGGCAGCGCTTGAGTATCCTAACTCTCAGCTAATCCCAAAATGGGTGAAGGGGAGGGATGCGTGTGAAGCCGAGTCCGTTAGCATTGTTAGCACTGCTGGGCGACTGGTGAGCAAGTTAATGAGCTGTCCAATCTTTGTATGACAAATACCCCAAAGTACGCCCACACTATCAATGATTTGAATTAGCTGAGGTGATGTCAGGCAGGCAGGGGGCTGTGACAGCACACATCTGTTATTCAAAGGAGCAAATCCTCCATTATACATTACTTTAGGCCTCAACACAATTTAAACAGCTGAGGTATATCATAACACAATTGCACAGTGGTTGCACAGTTGTCATGAATGGTAAAATTAGCTGTGGCCCACTACTAAAGTGATTTTAGTACCGAGCTGTAAACAAGATTATTCTGCTATAAATTTTAACATGGGAGTCTGGGGAGATTGAGTTGCTTTTTGAGCCAGACTCAAGTGGTCATTAAAGGACCTGTAGCTTTTGGCATCTCTGTGCTGGTTTCAATTTTTTAGCCCAGTGCAGAACATACTGTTCTGCATCCAATAACCTTCTGAAATACTGGGAAACCCACAATAAACAAATCTTTTTAAGAACTTATAGTTCAGTGCGAATCCTCGGTTCACTGTGAGGAAGCGCATGTTCTCAAGTTTAGCTCTTAGCTCACTCTTCATCCTGCACCCAAACCCAGTGCCACTCTGTCCCTTTGAAACAAGCTCTTTTAATGAACACCTCCTACATACAGTATCACTTTCATGCCTGGGTGGTAATTACCTTCTTCTCAACCCAAAAATTAATTACATACCCATAAATTGGCAATTTACCCACTGAGGCAAAATGCTTACACCCGTTATAATATGATTCCCTGTCGAAAGATGGATGGTACCTCGAGCATCATCGAGTATGTTCATTCCTCTGCTTTCCCTGAAGGTCAGGAAGCAGACTGGCTGCCAGCACATCTCAACGTTGAATCTTCTGGTCATTGCTTGTTGGTCTCAGGTGTGTTCCCAGGACCTGCAATCTGTTCTCAGTTGGTTGGATGACACATTGAAAACAAACACCGGAACGAGCACTCCATGAAAACAATTACATACATGTCATCCTTCTTCCTTTGACATTTTCTGCAGATGTAAAGGTTTGATTCCTGGTTCACCAATGTTTTTTTTCTCAGTTGTTAATAGCTCTGGTCAACAGTGTGTAGTGATTCTGAAAAAAAATAAATCACTAACTTTACGCATTAAAATAAATTATCTCAATATGACAAATTCTACTGAGCATGTCAAAGCAATTTTTTAAAGGCGCCATGTGTAAGTTATATTTGGTTTCTCTGAAAAGAGCTAGCTGATTAGCATGCTAACTTCAGTAGAGGAAAAGATGTGACAGAGAAAAAAGTTAACATTATTCCACTGCTGCAGACAGCTCTTGGCAAGTCAAGGAGTTGATGATGAATTGATGTTTTTTTTTTTTTTCTAGACTGGAAAATGAAACAGGTGCTAATGCTAATGGCTATGTAGCAATATCAAAACATTTGAATATTTTTGAACTATTTTTTGAATAAATATTTGAATGTCTTCTATGGCTCAAAGGGAGCTTTGTCAAATCCTAAAGACTGTCTGATTATCTGCAAGCAAGCAAAGCATTTAACTGGAATTTTTCCCACACTAGGTACTAAAATTCACAATGCCTTTCTTTCTGTCCTCTCTCTCTGTATCATCTGTGCCACAATTTTTTTGTGATTTAGACTATTAAGACAAGTGTACGATTGGGGCCAGATTCTTCAAACTCTGGGTAGGTTCATGTCTAAAAATGTGTGTACAAATAAAGACACAAATATGTAAATGGGTTTTCAATCTATTTGTCAGATTTAGCTACAAAAATTCTACTTTCTAAATCTGAGTCTAAGTGAGCCTCACTTCATGAGCCAACCAAACCCCCTTTTAAATGTCCATTTGCTCGTCAATATACCTATTCCACCCCTGACTGACCTGCCAATATGAAGAACAGCAAAGACAGAGTGCACCGTCATAGATTATGCTGCTTCATCGAGGTTCTCCGACAGCGCCAGAGCAGCTGTCATTGCACTTAGCGGCGGCTATTTATTGTGTCTGTGCCACTAATCCATCGCGCCAACCTGTAAACCAGCGTCACGCTGACATCACTATTCGACATCGGAGGAATATGCTGCTGATCCCGAACGGACACGATGCTCTTTTCTCCCGACACCTCTGTGAACTTGGCACAGATCTATTTCATGCCTCCAGGAAGTGCTGCACGTCAAATGCTGACGTGACAAATGCCCTCTCCTAACTCATTTTTAGATGTCGCCAAACTAACTGTCAGCAATAGTAATGTGGGCCTTACAACTTTAAACGGTGTTATGATCTCTGACTTACTGTGGAAGTGAAGCCTGTTTCAGTTCTCTTCGAGTCTTGTTTTTCCCCCTCGGTGCTTGTTGTAGCTATGTGCTCACTGCAGAGACCGTTCACTACCACAAACAAGCAGCTGCCGACCCAGCTGCCGCTGACTAGCTACCAGCTCTTTTACAGACTCCTTGCCCACTTCCTGTACATGTTGAACTGCAGCTGTGTTCCTCAGTGCACCAGTCAGACAGTCAGACTCGGTGCTTGTTAGCAGGTTAGCCTGTGGATTTCGCTCCTGACTCCAACTGCCTGCAGATCTTAAACCAAAGAAGGACTCTGGAAATGAAGCCCAGTCTCTGGTGTCACAGTTGTGCCGGCGGTTATGTTTCCACCGACATAACCGGGAAAGCAGCTTAATAGTGAAGGTAAAATCTGGCAGACAGGGTTGCATTTACTTACTCGCTTAAATCTGCCCAGATGTCTACAGACACTTAAACCCCAGTCAGTCAAACCTCGATTTGAATCTTTCTTGCAAAAAATATTGTTGCAGTTGTAAGGATCACTTTTCTAAATAACAGAAATAACTGTATTTTTACTTCCTAATTAGATCCAACGTTTTACTCCTATTGCAAAGAAACCCCAGAAGAGCTTCATCTTGATGAATAATGTTGCTGTCAGATGCTTCAGCACTGCTTTAAAATGTCATTTTTGCGAGATTGGTCCACTGGGAAACTTTGCTGCTATGTGACGGGAAAATAAATAGCAGAATTATCAACATGTCCCCACTAAATCATTTGCCCCAATTGCCTCATGCTAACACTTTACCATGCTTGGAGATACTGGGCTTCTAATTTATAATGATGCACGTCTGTAATGATGGATGCGGCGTACGCAAACAGCAGGTGTGGACCTGCATCTGTACATGGCGAAAAAAATGACTTTCTTTTTTTTTTTAATGGACGGTGTAAGAGGGGGTTTAGATTTTCAGCTCTAACTCCACTGATATTGAGCTGCATTGTGAAGAGCAGTTCCTCCCCGAACTTACGTGCACAAGCCGAGTGAGGGCTCCTGTGGGCAGGCGGCAGGTATCAAGTAGAGGAAGGCGGGGGCGCAGTTGAAGGGCATGGCCTGGCACAGTAGGGAAATACTTAGAAATGAATAATGTTCATGAGTGCTGTCATGTTCACAGCAAGAAGCTCACATGGATAAATGTGATAGCATAGAGAAGTGAAATTAGCTGATTAGCAACATGATTTCCGACTCAATGTGTTGGTGAACTACATGATGACATAAGTCGTGCAGCCAACCCGCCCTGGAGCACAACGTGCGCCAGCTGCCATGGAGGAGAAATCTCAGAGAATGCTGTCGATAGTTGTTCAAACCGATACCAAATGCGCTCCGTGGGGGTTATTTATTAGCTGTCGTTTGCACGCTGTCTCGAAACACACAACAGATGTCAAAGGTTGCAGGAAGATGCATTTGATTAGGAAGAAACACGCTGCGAGTTTGTCAGCCAAACAAAGAATGATCTCATGCACTGATCTTTTTCTAAGAAAACATATAAATCAAGGCTTAATGTTACGTGTGCGCTGTGGAAGTGGTTCAGTCGGGGCTTGATGACGTGGAAAAATCCATTAATTGCAACATGAAGAAAAAGGTCATCTTAATTTAAAAAATTGTTGCGACTCAAGATGGCTGTCATTGTGAGATCAATACGAGCTTTACATTATTTAAAATAGAGAAAACATCATTGTTGTTCACTTGTTGAATGGAGGAGAAATTTGAATCACATATTGTATCAAGCTGAACTGAAATCAGATCCATTGATTAGAGCTGATATTCAACCCTATATATATATACATACATACATACATACATACGTATATACGTATATATATATATATATATACATATATATATATATATATATATATATACATATATATATATATATATATACGTATA
>CM076660.1:22015925-22028777 GCA_038496675.1 Rachycentron canadum | reverse complement strand
AAGTTTGAGCCAGTGTGGCCTCAAGTGGTAACAAAAAAAAAAAAAAAACAATTGATATGCTTTTAAGAGTTAATTTAGGTTTTAGGTTTAAGTTTTTTCTAATTCAAAGTGACAGGGAATGGGGGAAGAAGAGGATTGAGACCTGTAACATCACAGTTTTATTGGATGTTCCTTAAATGAATAGACACCCTGTCTTCACATTTCCACTCATTGTGCGATTTTACTCTCCTCTGGTTCCAGTGTGTTGTCTGCTCCGCTATGTAGGTGAGCAATTGACTCTCAACTTCGCCGCATGAAAGAGCTGCCATGACACCAGGATGAAAGAAAAAAAGCAGGAAGTGTTGCTACTAATTCTGCACACCAGGCAACCATCTGTTCAGCAAACCCTCCTTTGAGAGACAGTACCAGACCATCATGACTAAAGCTATCCGTCACCTCAACAGCTTCTTCCCAAGAGATGTCACCACACTTACACACCCCTCCTAAGACTCCTGCTATCCTTCCACAGACCCTGAAAATCTCGCTTTTTCAGTCCTTTCATGTCTGTGGAGATGGTTTTGTTTTTGTCATGTCCTTGTTGTCTAAGCATTGTCTGCAAATTAACAGTAGGTTTGGAAACGGAGAAAGAAAGATTATTTTACTGCTGCTAAAATGCACTCGCCGGGAAATACGCATACAATGCTGCATGGAGTACTGCAGTAATTAAACCTCTGCTGGACTCTTTCATGGGTTCTCCAATTACTGCTATGTTGATGACACCCAGCTTCTCCTTTCCCCTCCATCTGTCGCTCTGCAGGTACTCTTTAACCTGCACAGGGCCGAGCCAGTGCCCCCTTCACATACAAGTAGTTTATCTGTTTAAGATACAGTTTTGTCCAGTGTTTCAAAACCTATTGACACACTCATATAAATAGGATCCTATAGTGCAGCAAACCTCAGTTGAGGCTCTCTTGTTTTGTTTTCTTGATTTTCTTGATTGAGTCCAAATGCACTTTGGCCAAAACTGTCCGTATGAGTTAAGACATCTAAGAAAAAAAACAGACTTGTGCGACAATTAACTAACAAGAAATGAGAAGAATAGATAATTACTATGAAGAGCTAATCAAATTATGATCAAAATTGTAGTATGGTCAAGTGCAATACCTAAATTACAAGAGCTGCATTTTTTAAATTTCTTTGATAAAGCTAAATTGTGTCACAACAGGTCATAAATGAGGCATTGCGGTGCTACAGACATCCCAGCCTACAAATCATATTCTCCAGATTCTTTTTTTTTTTTGCTACCAACAAAAAATCACATCATCATTTTGTCAGTAAAAAAAGAAATGCAAAAATTACCATTTCAACTGAAATTGTGACTCATATCATACAATTTCACTCATATCAATATTATTGCAATATGGTTTTCTTTTTTGCATGTAATTCACCCCTACATTTCCTATTATGTCCATACAGAGAAATTTGTTTGATATCACATTGAATAGTGCAGGTGATGACCTGATTTTTGTCTCATAACCACAGACTGAAAATTAAGATGGGTGTAGCCTTTTGAGGCCAAGAGTGGGCTCCTCCGCTGTCGCCATTTGGGCAGCGATTGACTCCGCCCCTTAACTCCGGTCTGCACGTGCAGAAATGTGCAAAAAGGTGGTGCATGTGTAGAACCAAGCAAACAGATGCACCCACCTGTCATTCAAAGCAGAAAACTCAAACCTTCAATTCCCCATAGCTTTAAGCCTTGATAAAATCTAAACAGGTTGGTTAAATAAAATAAATTCACCCCCATGCAGTCGTCATGAAGGATGAAACAGGAGTCCGACTCTAGTGGTCTGTAGAGGAACAGCAGTGTTTGGAGCGTTACTGTTGCTGCTTTATTTATGCTTATGCATAAATAAAGCTTATGCTTAAGAGCACATTTTAAAGACTAGAGAAATTACAAGATGAAAGGTAGAGAATGAGTCGCTGGAGACTTGATACAGATTCTGTGTGTCACATTTGTGAGTGACTATAAATGTGTCAGTGTTTAGAGGAAGGAAACTGCACCTTTCTGTGGAGGCCTTGTTGTGATTCCATTTGTGCTCTGAAGTAAATGTCATGTTCCCTGCTTTTATCTTAGATATGAATCTTAGACATGAGTCACAACAACCACATACACAACTACAGGGATAAAATGACTTTGGCAAACACAGACATGGTAATTTTAATACATTTCCACAAAAAGAAACAGTAACTGCCCACAGTCTGTTTCAGCAGGTTTGTTTATGTATATGGCAGAGAAAGACTCCACAGACAAACCCCCCCCCCCAACCACTATAGCTACCAGCACACCAGCACAACACATTTTGGTAGCCTAGAAGTAAAGCTGACACATTTGTGCGTCCATTACCTGGCACACAAATGTGACACTGGCACATTAGCAAATGGGATAGAACAATACTGACCTATTTGCTCTGTGAAACATAGCAGAACTAATGCTACCCACCTGTAAAGCCGAAACAGAGCAACCTGTGAATCCATCTTCATGCTCTCAACTCTCGGAGGTCTGTCCAACATGGTCAAACCATCCATGACGTTTTCTAAGTTTTTACCCCATCCGTCTCTTTACTGGCCCTCCCTGTGTCTGTTATTTGGGATGGGGGCCTGTTCCAGTCCAGGGCTGCATTTCTTTCCCAGTCCAGCCGCGCGTAAAGCACTTAACCCCTACACTTTCGTTTTCTTTTTTTTTTGTTTTTGTTCCTCTGACCTTCTCCTCTTGGGCTTTTACTCAGCCATCTCTACTTCCTGTCAATGTGATTACTATACGCCACCGTCACGCCACCTCCGCTAGACGCTTCCTGCAGGCACTCGCCTTAACGACGCCACCGGTCTCTCCTCTGCTGTCCCAATAAATCCCATTCAAAACTCCACATGGTCTGGCGACAACAGAAGGGCATACTGCTCCATCTCCTTTCACTTGCAAAGCCTTGAATTAGCACTTTCCATTCTACTGCTCGTCTGCTGTCACATACAGAATATCCATCGTGTACATTGTTATTATCATTATATTGCACAGTGGGTGTTCCTCTTCAGCGCTGTCGTAAACATCTCTCTGTTTGTCCTGCCCTGTTTCTGATTGGTTATGATCCTGCTGTTCATGTCAGATATAATGAAAAGAGATTTGCTCTTTCTTATAATAATAAGTTGCATGGTGATAATCCTACTGCTCAATATTGTTGAGTAACGATTCGTGATTATTGATCCCGCGCTGTTATTTATGACTTTTTTTATCTGAACTTTTGACTGACAGAATATTCTGTCTGTGTAGCGATTGGACCACAGTTATCCTGTGTTATTATTATTATTATTATTATTATTATTATTATTATTATGTGTAGTCCTAGATCAGTCTTGGTCTTAACTTAGCTGGTCCTTTAACTCCATGAACCTTACAGTACGAACCCTACGAGAGCTAACTTTAGCAAACGTTTTGTTCACCTAATTAGTCCGGTGTGTTTACTGAAGAGACCAGGGGCCCCACACATACTGCCCGAGTTCAAACACAACTGTGGTCCACTGCACAAAGAGCAGATCCACATCATCAGCTCATTTGAGTCGAACCTGCTGGCTGGCAGCAAATTCTCTCCCATTCATCAAAGTGTTTGCTAATTAGCTGGCAGGTCGGGGATTTCCTCAGCTGAGGAGTCGACACATCCAGTCCTCCAGTTTCTTCCAAGTGATTCTGAGGGTGTCCATCCACATCAGGCTCACCGCATCAAGGATACGCTTTGAGAGACATGTCTGTGTGGAAGAGCCAGTAATGGCAAGTAATTCACAAAAAAAAATAAGCGATGAGTGATTTAGAAAGCCACACATATCCGTGGTTTTCAACCACGGTAGAACTGAGCACTTTTCCACCCTCCCAGTGAGAAAGAAATGGATGCAGAATCAAATGTCTGTACATCGATATTTATGCTCCAGCACTCATTAGACATGTCAGTGCAAGAAGAGCACGGAAACAGTGGGGTTCTCCAACGGCTCCAGACTGGCTGTCATCATGCTTGGTTGTGGCTATTTGTACCAATAATTTATCACATGAACTTTAGAACTGTCATGTTGGCGACGTCTCTATGATCATTAATTAAGGTTATAAATGGCCTGAGGTATGCATCAGCTGCATTGTCATTGCACAGTCCTCTTTTATAAATACTTGATTGTGTCAGGGACATACAGAGACCCCCTCCAATGAAAATAACATCTTCATATAAGGTTTTTCTTTAACAATAACACAAGTCATGTGATGAGTGAAATAACAGTCAACACCATGAGGGTGGGATTCACACGTGAAAAACCTGAGGAACCAATACTGTCAAAATCTGAAACCTTGTCAGTACAGAGAGACAGAGTTAGCATTAGCACAACTACTAACACTGTGTCAGCCACTGCCAGTTACAACCTGAAATGTTACATAAACTAAAAAAAGATGCTACACCCAGTGCCACCTTAACACCTCGCTGTGTCCCTGGGCACCAACATTCAAATGCCCCATGATAATGAAAGTCATTTCTAATCAGAAATCCTATTGTAAGTAAATAGCTTTTTCTCCAAAATAATGAGAAAGTCCATTTTTATAGAGCCACCATTGAGGAAGTCCAGAGACAGGAAACAGAAAAGGCAAAATAAAGTGACATTTTGGTCATCAGTCCATTTTTTAAATGGGAAAAACAACCTGTCACTCACAATTTGAGACAGGCAAGGTTAAAAACTGAGAATGAGGGAATGTTTTCTTTAGGCCATTTCTCTCAAGAGCTGAATCATTTCCACAGTCAGCATAGAGGGCATTCAGAGACCAGACAAAATGAATAATAAATAATAAATAATGAGAGAATGTGTTTAACTGACATGTGTGTAATGATTTTGTTCAGTCCCCACAGTGCAGGTTCCACAGCTCTGAGGCCAAGCTGTTCCAGCGGCTGGTGAAGTAAAGCCACACTGAACATCAGGTTAGCTGCTCACATTGGCTGAGATGTCGACCACGTTAGCTTTTCCAACACCCGGTGAAGAGATGTCATCACTCGCTTCTGCGGCACCAGTGGACAGGTTCATGTGAAGTGAGACTGAGGTCTTAGATATGTCGCTTGTGCCCCTCACTGCCCTGGGCCCTCTGGGGGTCTTGGACTCAAATGGTTGACTACATTATCCATGGGCAGGGCACAATGCCAGATCCAGATTTCTCAAGATTTAGATTTGAGATTTTTTCACTTTAGATTTGAGATTTTTTTTTTTTTTTTTTATATGGCAAAACCAGGTTAAACAAACTATTAAACATAGCACAGGATTTTTACTTAATTTATCAAACATTTGGAGAGAACCTTTTTATACATCTCATTTCTGGTATCAACTGAGTAAGGCTGTGGGCATGCAAAAAAAAATTCAATTCCACGAACCCAAAATAAAACGAAGTTTTGGAGAAATTAAATAAAAACTTAAAGAAATTAGTGTTCATATTCACATAATGCGCAAAGTGAATGCAGATTTGAAGAGCAAGGGTCAATGAACAGGGTTTGTTTTGGTCAAGAGGCAATTTGAAGAAGCAGGAGTGCCACTCAGCAGAACATCTGAAAGGTAATAATTATTTAAAAGCACTTTTCAAGACAGAGTTTTCCACCATAATTATCGACTGCTCTGTTTTGGTTGCTCTAAATAAAGAAATGTTCATTATCTTCCCTCAGACATCCACTGGGATGTATCGATGGAAGCCCTGTTGTTCTGGCAAGTGAGCAATGCTGTCTCCTCACTGGACATAAATACAGTATTGATTAGCCATTCTACACAGCTTTCACTGTCATTTTTCTACCTCGCTCGCCATGAAGAATTAGTGGACAGTAATCACTCTGCATCCTGCAGGCAGCAGTGTCCGCCATTAGAGATGGGCCAGTATGGAACCCGATAAATCATACTCACACACTCTCAACAGATCCACCTGTCACCATGAAGGATTCAGCAAGTAGAGCGTGGAAATATTGCCTTTGTTATTTGTTGCTCTAAAAATCAGGTCAGACAGTCTCTACCCCCCCCCTCCAAAACTTTTTTTTTTCTTTTGATACGGTTTGGTTCCAGGCCCTGCAGTCCAGTCGGATCTCTGCAGTTTAAAGCTGTTCATACGTCAGGCACAGATCCAGTGTCTGTCTTTCATTTTTTTTTTTTTTTTTTTTTTTTTTTTATCAGAAGTTACTCAGAGACTCAGTTTCTGTGGATTTCCAAACAGGGCTACAGTTTGCTGGACAGGCTGTACAACTTGTACATCCGGTTTGTGTCACAGCTGAAACCAACAGGGAGAAGAGACCTGATTTGTTTTTGAGGCAGCTGTGAGAGCCAGAATCCAAAGCATCCTCGCAGTTGATGCTAGTGAGACATGTTTAACTATGAAACACGTTTGAACACAGATGAACAGAGTGGGTAGGATATCATACTGAGAGGGTTTCTAGCTATATTTGTCTGGATCAATACGTCTGGTCAACTGTTGCCCAGATCACCATGACATTTGGTCTTGTTGGTCATTTTCGCTGCCCCTGAGGGTTGATACCCAAGAGTGTAATCACAGCAGGGGACAGGGGGTTTACACACTGAGGGACACTACGTTTGCTGTCCTGGGTCCGAGACAGTGGTCAGGTTCAGCTAACTCATTAGCGTTATTGTTCTTGAGTACATGCAAATTTCTTTGTGTTTTCTTCATGTTTTCCCATGTCTTTTTTTGTCTTTTCTTGTATTTGCCTTTTATTTCTATTTACATTTACATTGCATTTACTCTTTTGGCAGATGCTTTTATCCAATCGACTCACAATGAGCGATATCACTAAAGCTTCAGGGCAGTAGAAGACCTTGGTGTAAGTATTAAGTACTACATCTATTAAATAAGTGCATGAGATCACATTAGTTCAACAAACAATAATAAGAAGAAGAAAAAGAAGTAGTGCAACCAAAGTGCCAGTTAGACATGTTAGGGTTTTCAGGAGAAAAGATGAGTTTTCAAGAGCTTCTTGAAGACAGAGAGGGACGTCCCTGCTCTGTCAGGATTCTGGAGTTTGTTTCACCATCTGTGAATCACAGATGCCTTGTTTGCAGGGATGGTGAGGACCACATTCCTCGGAGGAACACAGTGGTCGAGGGGGAGCATAGGGCCGAATGATTGAGCTCAAGTGGATGGGTGCGGATCCAGAAGTGACTCTGAAGGCAAACGTTGATGACTTGAACTTGATTTGGGCGACCATGGGGAGCCAATGTAGGTCGATGAGTAGCGGAGTGACATGTGCTCTTTTGGGCTGATTGAAGACCAGACAGGCTGCTGCACCCTGGGCCATCTGTGAGGCTTTCACTGAGCACAAAGGAAGACCCGCCAGAAGAGGATTGTTGAGGCGATGGATAACCAAGACCTGGCCCAGGAGCTGGGTGCAGGACTGAGTCAGGTAAGGCCTGACTTTCCTGATGCTATAAAGAGCAAAGCAACATGAACATGTTGACAATATTGATTTATATTGGCCCTTGTGTCCTAAAAATTATTAGGCCAAAAGGCGTTTCTAGAAAACGTTAGAAATCACCATCACTAAAATAAACAACTTTCTGATCACACATGGATATAGGCAAGAGGAAAGCATCTCATCTGAGAAATAATCTCTGTCCATATCAACACACCTGAGAAAGCACATCACATGACCCTGTAAACGGAAGCAGCTGTCTACTCTGCAGTTGGTGTGTCAAGAGAAAATACTTTGAATGAGGAACAGCAATGATGAAAAGCAGAATGCAACTGTGCAACAGCTGCCAGGAAAGACAAGGTCAGCTTTGTTGTTTCTATGTCATTGTTTGTCCGTCCAGACTAAAACGCAGCCCCACAGTTCTCAAACTGAAACGGGGATAACAGCATTTCCAAAACGCTCCGAATTCCGGGCACAACGAAGCAAAAATGATGCATTTTGAAGCTAAAATGTTAGCATGCATGTAGCCATATTTGAGGTACAAATTGGCAAATTCAAGGTTGGTGGTAATATGATGGTGTGGGTTGATCCACCATATAAAGGATAAGGGAGCAGCCTCCTCTCTCTGTGGGCTCTGTGTAACTGTTGCAAATGTGTCTTGTTTTTTTTTTTTTGAGGTTTTATTATTTCTCCCCTGATGAAGACTGGTCAAAACTGGTCTGGGTTTTAAACCCTCAATAGGCCGAACTAAATAAAGGCTTTTAATATCTAGTACATTGTGTCCTTGCGCTGCGATAGTATTTGACCTTTTCTAGGTGTTTTTTTTTTTATTATTTTTTTTTTTTTCAACTTCAAGAGCACTTTAAGGTCCCCTGGATGTAGTACAATTCCAACTGATCGAGAACTGTTTTTCCTGCAGTTCTTCATAAGCAGCTGCATTGTGTTTTCTACTGTGGCCCTGGAGAAATGCTTTGCAACTGCAACATGGCTGGGACACACTTGCTTTGTGACTTGAGCTTGTAAGAGCTTCTAAGAGCCTCCTGCCAGGTTCATCATGTTTCTGTACTTGCTTGTGTTGTGAGTATTTGCGATGTGTGTGTGTGTGTGTTGATGAGGAGTTTTGCTTTTTGCATGTGTTTTCTGAAGTTGCCCTGTGTTGGGCTCCCAGAGCCGCTGTACTCATTGTATTGATTATATTCTCTTGATAAATGTCTCTCTTAGTAAATACCATGGTTAATTATATTTATCGTGTTCACTGTATTTGCTAAAAAGTTCACATAAACGACTGTGGCACCCTTTAGCTCTCAGACAGTAAATTTGTGGGAATAGCTTAAGGAATGTTTCCATGTTGTTACACCCGGGCTGCAACTCCCTTAAACTCCCAAAGCTACTCCTCCTTTCATCCTCTCCCACCTCATTTTCTGTGTTGCACAGACAGTAATCTTCATGTCGTCATGTTAGCTGCCGTCCCGGTCAGGCAGGAGATGAGAGAAGCTGCTTAAAAACATCCCTCGGCGGAAGCTACACAGGTGCATCCTGTCTACACTCCTGATGTACCACTTTCCACAACTTTGAGTGTTTGGCTTGGGAATCACCCGAACATGTGAAGTTAAGCACGTCTAATTTGATTCAACACAGTGAAGAAAGCCTTTGCCCCGAGATCTTTGCATGAGGAAGTCTACCGGTACACAGGAGGTATTCTTCTTTAACACCTGCATGACTGTGACTCAAAATGGCTCCATCAGCACGAGCTATTTTTAATTTACTTCCACTGTGTTGTGCAAGATGTTCTGAGAGGAGCAAGAACAAGCCGGACTGATCAGGGGCGGTTGGTCGTGACTGTGAAATCGAGCAGAACAGCGTCACCTGTTTCACACTTCAAACACGTCCAGAAACAAATGTCAGTGGACAGTCGAGAGCAAAACATTTGTCATCGTTTTATCGGTTTTGAAGCGTCTGATGATAAAACTTTCAAGGATTTCAAGGGCTGAGTTGGTCAGCTTTCTGTGGGGATGGGTTTATTGGAAAATAATTTAGTTTGAATTGACGAGAAGCTGCTGGAGATGAACGGCTGCTGATCACGTCGGTGTTGCAGATGAGAGCGGACTGAGAATTACACTCACTCACTCCTACAAGGTTCATGATGAGATTGGCGAGAGAAGAAGGTGAGTACAGGCTTTTATCCACTTTCACCAATTGCGCGGTTTTTATTTTAAATCTTTTGTTTTTGCTCATCACAACGTTATCATTTTTTTTCAGCCAGATTTGCTTAAATTCCCATGAACATCTTTGCAAAGTGCAGAGCTCAGCAAATTATTGGCTGTGAATCATTAACTGTTTGACCAACCATCATCATGTGTATCTCGGAATGTGGTTGCTCAATTTACAGAGAGCTGGAATGAGCCAGAGACACGGAAAAAAACAACTAGAAACAATGAGTTTAGTGCTTCACAAAAACATATGGTCTCAATCGGAGCAATGGCAGCGCTATAACTGAGGGTTGAAAAGTTTGAAAGGCCGCTGCCTGCCACAGCGTGAGTTTTATTGACTTCAAATTTAACTGAATCCTCCAAGGCAGCATGCGCTACAAAAACACAGCGATTGGAATTTTAGCTTCATTTTAATTTAATTGGCTTGAATCTGGCAGCTTCTGTCCGTTAAGCTTAAACAGCTAGATTTTTTTTTTTTTTTATATTTATTCTCTTAAGGAAATGTCAATCAAAAGCTGTGTGATTCCTCTTATCTACATTGGAGGCGTCACTGTATTTCCTTGTGTCCTCTCAAATCTTGAAACCCTTTCCCCAAACCTGTTTCCATTATGCTGATTGGAAGCTAAAGCATTGACAGCCTCTCTGTGCTTGAACAATAACAATTATACCACCAGCGTTGAAGGTTTACAGATACATGTGATGAATTAATACGGTGTGGGGGCTATAAATAGCCACTGCGTGTAATGACAGCCGCACTGGTAATTGGGCTACACTTACATAAAGATTTTCCTTATCAGCCACTCAAAGCATTTTACAGTGGACGACACATGCTGCACTTTGTCCTGCACACATTGCATCTTTCTGCCACACACACACATTGTACATCGGAGGCAATTAGGGTTTCAATGTATTGCCCAGGGACACATCCAAATGCAGACGTGAGGAGTCGGGATTTCAAACCACCAACATTCGCCTAATGGAGATTCTCGTGTGGTCTAACGTGAGCCGGAGCAGCAAGAATACATCAGCCGACTGAAGGTGCTTCTGCCGTACATACGTACATGGCAGGAGGGGTAGGAATGGGGTTTACATCGCCTTGCACTGCTCCCAGAGTTTGTCACCCATCACAGGACTGCTTGAACTGACTGACACTAGCATATGTCCGCTTTTCTCTACTCCAGCCTTGCACAGCATCACACATTCGATTCCGCTGCCTTCATCCTCGGCGCAGACGTTGGCAGCGATTCTTAAAATCTTACGGTCTCTAGCCTGCTCGCGCGCGAGGCGCATACACGGGTCGGTTTGTTTTCCCCCGGTGCAACATATTCGAATGGACACAACAGGAAATGGTCCGGTGTTGCAGATCACAGATTGATTGTTGCATATTTGGTCAAGCGAGCTCCGTCTTGAAGGCTTTTTGCTGATGACAAATAAAGAAAAAAAAAAAAAAAGATTTTAATTCAAATAACTGGGTCATTCTCCCAGAAAAGCTTGTTTCTTTTTTCAAGTGACAGTTTACAACAACTATGATGCTGAAGGGGAGAAAAAAGAAAATGATGGCTGATCTGTCGCTGCCATTACTAAAACAAGGTACACTGTGAGAATCCAAACACAGCTTTCAAGCTATCATTTTGTGTTTTGTGTTGGGTTTTTTTTTTTTTTTTGGTTTTTTTTTTTTGTTTGTTTGGTTTTTCATCACTGCACCAACATCAAAATTGATAATTATTTTTAAGACATAAAAACAACAACATAATCCAAACTGCATGCCTTTCATCTACATCTCGAAAGCCTATTTAGCATTAACCACAGTTTTACCATGTTCAGTGAAATGCTCCACAAATACCCTGGTACACACTTGGCTTCATTATCTGGGTTGTTCATATCTTTCCAGTAGCACAGAGGATGCTTTGCAACGTTGCCAAAACCCTGTATGTTTATATCAGGGGTCACTGATTCCCTGTGTCATTCCATTTCACAAATAAATGAGTGTTAGCCTTTTAAAACTAAATTAAAAATAAAAAAGCATTCTACCAAAAAATAAAGGGTCGAAGGTTTTCTATTGAACTATTCATAAGGACACTGTTATTTGATCTGATATTATCGTGCAGTGTAAATAACATCAATATCCTTTCTAAAGTATTTTCCTCTGAATCCCTCTTTAAATTAAACAGGAGTCCAGAAGGTACAATGTCAAGAGCAGACTTTTTCTCAGTGTGAAACAGAATGAAACTAATTCCATTGGCCTGTCTTCTCAGTTGTTCTCATAATTTCTCTTTCTATGTTCTATCGTCAGAGCTCAAATCCAGAGATGAGATACCTGAGCAGTGACACATGATGGCCAATGTTCGTTTCCTCTTAGATAGTGGTTATCTAATATAAGGTTAGACTTGGTGTAAGCATTGCACTTTATGTGATTATAGTGACGTGGGTGCTTTGAGGGAACTGCAGGCTCCGAGGTAAGCAGGACGCAGGCGCATCCGTTTCACAAATAGACTTCATGAGCGGATAAGGAAGAATGTCTTTGTCTGCACATGGGGTGGTGACTTTAACTTTGGGCCCCTCAGTTGAAGTGCCTCAAGGGACTTCAAGAGTGACATCTCAGAGGCCCCCAGAAGTAGAGGTCTGAAGTTCAACAGTAGCTCCAGGCGACTGTATGTTGCATTAATATTGTTACTCAGTGAGAGACCCTGCACCAGCTCTGCCTCTTGTGCACTAATAAAACCAGCCAAATTGAAGTATTGACATGTTTGTCTGATTGTGTTCAACCTTCCATCTTACAGTCACAAGAAATCTTTTCATTTAATAATCATCTAATAATCATAACACCATACTCCTACTAGTACAATGATTCTAGTTCAATACAATTTAGGCCTTATCTTTCTAGCTTTGGTAATTTCTATGATAATATTGTACTCACCAAATTAATTGCCGGGATCTGGGAGCACATCAACATCCCTATAATCAAGTCCAATGGCGCAAGTAATGAGCAGTCAGACGAGACTGTCTTCCCAAGAAAAACAGCCGTGTTTCAAAAGTCCAATAACGAGATACATGGGTGCGAGTGACAAAGGCCTGTAATGGTGACAGGAATTATGACTGTCAGTGAGAAAAAAAAAAAAAAAAAAGCGTCCGCAGGGGAAGAGGGTCAGTTTAGTTAGGTAGGTCAACGAAATGCTGGGCACTTGGTGGGGGGG
>CM076660.1:21989779-22008953 GCA_038496675.1 Rachycentron canadum | reverse complement strand
AAAATAAATTAATAATGTAATTTGCCTCCCTGCTGCTCATTTTCTCACGTGTATCCTGCTCTGAATTCATGGCCTTGATGTTTTGCTCTATTGCTGCTAATGAGCAGTGTTGCTCTTCTGTGGCGTATGTGTGTGTGTGTGTGTTTTTTTTTATACACAGTATCAAGACACGGTCTCTCTCTCTCTCTCTCTCTCTCTCTGTGTCCTCTCTGTGCTGGTGTTGCCTTCGATGTTGACTGACAGTGATATTAGCACCTTTCCCTCACTGCCTCTCTTCGTCCCTCAATCAATCCATCCATCTCCTCGCCTGGCCTCAAGGGATGCTGGGAAAATGAAGCTATTTATAGCAACCTGAGGCATGCACGAGGCTCTCCTATTCGTGCAGAAGACAAAACACCCAGTGCATACAGTACACGATTACTCTATTATAAATCTCATAAATGATAAATTCATCTACTGTTTCTATTCGGTAAAGACACTGTATGCAATGTTTAGACACAATGAAGACAGAGTGCATCTCTTTTTAGGCATTTTCACTTTACAATTTTATCTTGAAGCTGTTCAATGTCAAGCTGGTGGAAATACAATATAACTTTATTTAATCATAATATTTCTGTGTCAGATCCTGAACTAAATTAAACTGAATCACAAAAAAGCTTTTTCTTTTTCATTTTGAATTGATTTCAAATTGAAGTGTTTCTACATAAAAACACAATTTTCTGCCAAAGGTACAAAGTTAGAGCCGTTTGTTATTTCTCTCACAGATTTCTGTTTCTCTTTTCCCTGTGACCTTCTGGCTGATTTTAAGTGGGCAGGGCTCAGCTGAGGAAATGAGGCAACACCTACTTCGGTGCACCAATCAGGATTTTACTACATTCAACAGTTGGCAAGGTGTTTTTTTATTTATGTTTAACTATTAATAACTGAAACCTGCAGATGTGAAAGATGTTTAATTTCCAGGGGCTTAAACAAATTAAAGTACTAATAATTTACATTGAATGATTCAAAATTGTCAGATGTCTTTTTCTTTCCAGTGTGAGATGTCATCTGGTGAGGATAATGGCCGTGGCTCACACTTGTCCCGTTTTTTACTCACATCACTGTGACCACAAACATCTTTTTTCATTTTTCTTGTTTTTCATCTGAATACACGACGGTGGATGTTGGACTCAAACCCAGCTGAGCACAGACCAGGACTGGGGCATCTGAACAGATCCAGTAAAGACACTGAGGACTCATAAAGCTGCCACACAGCGTCTAAATAAGCAGCTATTTGACCTTGTAAAAAGGAAGACTTGGCACAGTTTGTATTCCTGTGTCTCAGCCCACCTCAAGGAAGGACAAAGAGGAGGGTCACATGAGTTTTTAGAAACTGCCCCCTCCTGAAAAAAGAAAAGGAAAGAAACGACAAACAAAGTGAAAATCAATCTGTGATGCACGAACAGCCGTAAATGTTCTGCAGGGATGTTGTAAGGTGCAGAAAACCAAACCAAACACAGACAAACAAACCAGGGACTGAGTGACTGTCGCCACCATAAATGTAGATCAGTGTGATCGGCTCAGCTGAGGTGAATTCCCCCAACGATGTCATCATGTGTCTACATGTCCACAAAGTAACAGAAAAAATCCAAAAGAAGAGCAGTAAGGATTCAGTACTGCACGTTCTTCAGAGGAAATACACACTGGCACAGGTTGTTACAGTTTGAGAGCCATCTTTAATATTAAGTAAGGTCTAGTTTTTCATGTGCGGAGCAAATAAATTCTAAATTCTTCTCCCTAGATGGAAATAATGAAAGTGTGGCTTGATATATGAGGACGATCGACACCAAGACAAAGACAAACACACACGCAAGCACAGAAACACTGGCTCTCTGTATCATCGCAGCATTGATGCTTGTCATATAATAAATAAACAAAAAAAAAACCCAAAAAAACTGTGTTTTAATTTTTGCTGAAGAAAAAAATGAATCCTCCCTTTACTTCTGTCATATTTCCACAAGTGGATGAACAAACCTCCTTTGAGGTCTGGTTTCACTTCACTTCAGGGAGCCAGTCCACAATTTGTTTTGCAAATATATGCAAATATGGATGTGTTATAAGGTAAATTCATCAGGCAATTTTGTCCACTCTCTAAATTTATGAGTGTTTTTATGAGGTGGAGGGGAAATGGATGGGCCTCCACCTGACATCCATCTAACGTACACAGGGGCGTTGATGGTGATTGATTGGACAGCAGGACGCCGCCTGCATATCTGATTACGTCTGTCCATGTCACCATCATCCCGCTTTATTATAAACATAATGTTGACACATTCACTGTGGATAATTCACACGAGACAAATATTCCATTCTGAAATGTTAGTGATGTGTTCAAGTCCATGCTAACAATGTGGAAAATTACCCTTCCTGTAAATATAATTTCTATTGATGGGACTTCAGGTAGTTGTTGTTTTGGGAGATTTGTCTAAATTAGTGATCCTACATTTCCCAGAACAAAGGCAGAGGCAGGGATAGCAATACTGATAAACAACCCTTTTCAAGCATATCTATAATTTGATAGTTTGTTTCTGTTTTTTGGCTCAGCTGTTGTTACTATAACTCAGATTTTTACTTTGAAATGTCTCCGTTGACATCCTCCGTGTTGCTCCTCAAAGACATAATTGGCGATAAAGCCAGATGTTGCTGATACTCCACCCTCCTCGTGCAGCAGAACACACTGTTTAACAAAGTGACGGAGTTGATGGTGGCAGGTTGTCATCATACAACACGTGACGCATCATCACATGTTTGTTATCACATGCAGCGGGAGAGCGAGGAAGGAACAAAACTGTTGACATGGATGTAAAAGGCAGGTGAAGATAGAAGAAGGTAAAGTTCATACAGAGCTCATACAGAAGGCGATTAGTGGGTCAAAGTGACATTGACATTGAGTTTGACAGAAAAGTTTGTTACCAGAGAGGCTGGTGATGGTGAGGGGACCATGTGGTGACTCCCCAGGACTAACTGTGTCCATCTTAATTATTCTGAATGCAAATAGAAACAGAAACAGCAACTGACCTCAAAACCACAATAGACCATTCGTTTACATCTGGTTACAGTTTGTAACCAAACGATGATGATACATTATGGGGAAAATTAACCATTAAGTTACAACAAAAACATGAAAATCAACAAGATTTATTTGATAATGAAAAGTCTGCTTCCCAAATTAGCTGCTTCTTCCTGCTTTTAATGCTAAGCTAAGCTAATTGCCTCCCAACCCAGCCTGATAATGCACAGACATGAGAGTAGAATCAAATTCAATCTCAGTGCATTTTCCAAAATGTACAATTTATAGATAAACTTTGTTATTGATCCATCTCTATACTCTTCTATCTCCGTCCTGATTTGCTGACAAAAACAGTTGAATCGTGACTATTGGAAATCAGGAGTCTCAGTGTCTTCCACAGCACTTGCTGAGCTGTAGCGTGTTGATGAAGAACATTATCAACCCCCAGCAGTTTCCACAAATTTGGGTATTTTTGTGTGAGTCATGCTAATTATCTCTTTTAACAGGTGACAAATAACTTCAATGAAACCTAATAAACAAATATCTTATCTTTTAGGAAGCAGTTACCACCTCAGTGGACAGATGACAGGGACAACACCTTTGATATGAAAGTTTAGACGGTTCATGTTTTTACAGAGCATTTACTGCCTTGCTCAAATGTAGTGATCCTGTGTCCATGTTTGTTGTGTGTTTTTGTTGTGTGAATACTTGTGTTTGAACTTCTCAGATATTAGCATCCTATGAACAGACAGAAAAAAAGGAGAAAAGACACTGTAGCAAAATGTCCAGCAAATGTGTTTAATATGAATATTTATTTAAAAATCAATAGTTCGATACAGAAATAGTCATCTATTATATGTATTATCAGACAATCAGTACTTCAGACATGCTTTCTCTGATTAATCACGGTTTCAAAAAAGTACAAGATAATTTTTTTTCCCATAATTGAACTTGTGCAAAGAAAATACACTAGAAAGCAATAGAAACACTGACACAAAATAGATTACGATTAATTCTTTTAAACAATTCATTTTTCTGAAGAAGGCATCGCACAATTCCAAGAAAATCAGTGAAAGATTTAAGGCCATTTTGTACAGTTAATTTTCATATAGATTTTTATATTTCAAAAAACTCAGTTTTTAACAAAAGGAACTGGTGCATCCTTTGTAAAACTGTACATGCAAACATAGTGCACGTTATTAAGAAGATATGACAAGCATACAATATATTATTTGGATAGCTTTAGTAAACAAAGATCTTATGTGTAACACCTCAGATAGTCTATTAAAACTCTCTTATAAAGGTGCCTCACAGGCACATACACATGCACTCACGCACGCACACACACACACACACAAAGTATACTTGTATCAAACACATACGCGCATACGCACACAAGAAACATACACACACTTGCAGCTTGATGGGGTTTGGCAAAGTTAGTGAGTAGTTGCACTATGTTTAAAAACAAAAAGAAAAGTAATTTCAAAATAAAAACTGTATACATATATATATATTTGTCCCACATAAACATAATACACCTTTCACTATAGCAATAATTTGTGTCTGTATGGAGGCAAAAAAAGCCAAAACAATAAGAATTTTAAAAGCAACTCTGTTCTAGTTCTTCTCGCAAGTTCAAAAATTTAGATCAACAGTTTAATTATTTGGGATTTCAAGCCATCGTATACATAACTGACCAATCATAACCCAACTTGAATACACTCATTTGTAAAACCCCAAAAATAAACAAACTGCACACATTTAGGTGGCTGGAAAATATTTAGTTTTAGTTCTATAAATTCAATGGCAAATTAAATTATTATATAAAGTAGTAAAAAGTATTTATATATATTATATAAAGTATTTTGCAATGATTTAATTTGACAGATATCGAGTTGCTCACTCCTTGTGGTCTTTTTTTGCTTCCATACTGTGTCCTGCTCTAGTCGACAAGCCTCGTAAAGGAATTTGGTGAAATTAGCACGTACTAAAAGATGTAGCTTCCTACCCTGAAAGGATTTACTGAAGAACACGGAGCTAGAATCAGGAGGTAGTTTGCCCTTCAAATAGCATGACAATGCCACCCTGTAGGATGTCCTGGGTTTGAATCTGGCCAGCCAATTACCAAGGAAACAACTATCAAGAAACCAGAAACCAGAAGACTGAAGCAATGTGAAAGCTGTCAACGAGGCGAATCAATTGACTTTGACCTCTCTTCCTCTGTTATATCTGTTCTAGTGGGTCATGTTTTAATCTTTGAATTGAGGCAACATTTTAAAGAAGAATTGACACAAACTTCCTCATGAATAAAAATGCAACATTTATCTATTTCAAGGGTTTTGCCATTATAGCTTTATTTATTAGCTTAGTAGCTAATTTCTGATAGATATTGCTGTGTTGACTTTACTAAGTCAGTTTGCTAATCAATGGCTGGAGCAAAAAAATAAAACTGAAGTAGTAGTAAACCATAGCTTTTCTGTGCCATAGGTCTTTTATCTATAGAATTTATATTAAATTGTCAGCAGGGAATAATGTCAAGACCTTAGCTAACTCCAAGCAGGCAGTTCCACACCCCAAAGAAATTCCTCCTCTTCCAACAACAACAAACGCAGCTATGAAGCCAACTCTGACCCCCACAGCGTTGAATCTTTAACTGTTTGGAGGAAGAGAGTTTTACAGTAGTATCTACTCAGGCAGTAATGAGCTCCTTATTTTGACCTGCAGGGCTAATGATGTGTCCACCTACGCTATGAACGCAGTGGGATAGCTACGAGAGTGTGACCGCACACACTACAAAACACACACACACACACACACACACACACACACACACACACACACACACTCATTTAGTCCTTTCAGCGCTCTGCTACAGTAGCAATACATGGGGAGACTGTGGGAAAAGAAAGATGAACTTGAGAACGTCAAGCAAGTAGAAAAGGCAGCAATGTTCAAAACAAATAGTGTAAAAAAATAGTGTCACTTTGCATGTTCAGTCTCTGGTGTCTTTTTTTTTTTCTTCTTGTGTTAATTTAGTGATATGAGTTTGAGCCACAAGCAAACTTTTCACTGAGTGTCGAAAAAATGAATCTGAACATTATGAAATCCAAATGACAGGTTCAAGATCCACATACTGGAAATGAATTTTGTATTTGAGTCATAGTGAGTCGTGATGGTGTGATTGATGAACCTCGTGGCTAAAGCATCGGTGCATCTTTGACTGGAGGACAAGGTATGAAAAAAAATGTTTTTGTTTTTTGGACAATCATCTGAAAATGGCCAAAAGTGCACATGCAGCCAAGAATCGAAAAGACATCAGAGTCAGTCACGAGATGATGTGGTGGTTATGAGCTTTACATTAATTAAAATGGAATAAAAAAACAGCATTACATTAAATAAAATCTACTATTTATAGTAAGATTTGAATCATGAATTTCTACATTATTTGGTGATAAGTTAAATGATGATATATATAATAAGTTGTTTATTTTTCAACAAATGTATTTATTTAAATTATTTATGTATTACTTATTTTGAAAACTGGATTCAGTAATAGCATTAAAACTGTTTATATATTAATGAGAAAGTTGATTACTGCCTATTACACGGCGTCTGCTGAGTCATCACATTTTTGACACTATCTGATTTGACTCTGTAATTGAATGAATCAAAAATAACATCCGCAAACACCAGGTTCACTATAAAAAACAAGTTTTGTTTTGGTAAGATGAAGTACAACATTTTAGGTGTTGATACAACAAACATACTGTAAGCTCAACTGTAAGCTAACACCACTGCTACGCTAAAATAACCCTTCATTTTTGGTGCTGCAATTAACTTACTGTCCAATAAATGTCAAAATGTTCTTGTAAGACTTTTTAAACATTCTTCCTCATGTTTTAAAGAAATAGCTGTTTCATACAAACACACAAATCTCATTCACATTATCATGATCACTCAACACAAATCCTCTCATTCTTCACTAGACACAGTCATTTAGAAATGATCATTCGATATTACATCGGAAACTTGTCTGACATTGTCGGTGACTGACAGAAAACACACAAATCATCCTTTTACATATGATTGGCACATAAAAATACACATCATAAAAACAAACATATAAAAAGCTATATCAAAGGCGCAATTAAAAAATATACACAAAAAAAAAATTGAATGGAACAAAAAGCAAACATAGGGAAAGTGTGTTTTTCTCTGCATTTTTGACCACTGGGCTCTTTTTGCTCAAACAGTTTTCTGTTTGAGAGCAGCTGCTGTCATTTTATACATGGGGCAGGGATGTGGGTGTTTGAGGACATTATGAGACGAAACCCCTGGGCACGTGGGCATCCTATTGCCAAGGCAGTTTGGAGGACAGAGACAGAGAGGTAGAGTAGCTATGTTCCCATTCAACAGTCAATAACTGCTACAAAAAAAATGCAGAATTTGAATCTGGACCAGAAGAAAAAAAAAATTGGTGTTAATGATGCCATATTTCATTGTTTCCTTTAAAGGCACACCAAATGCACTTGTAAATAATGATCAAAACGCACACACTGTTAAAGGCAATAGACACTTTATATGGAGGCGTCAGACCTCTAATTTAAATTTTATGCCGAATTGTTAAACCTTTTAACGGTGTAGTTGAAACTGATTGTGTTAGCTGAACCAAAACTATGATTAAGTCACATAAAAAGCATCAATATAATAAAAGTCCAGAAAAAAGGATGAGAAAAAAAATGTTGGATGGAAACACAGCTAGTAAAAGTGATAGAAATATAAAAGAGAGAGAAGAGAGAGAGACAGACAGAAGGAGGGGCTGTAACAAGAGACAGGTAGACAGACATCTCAGGCCTGAGAGCAGTGCAGACAGACAGACAGACAGACAGACAGACAGGGTGATGTGACAAACAGAGAAACAGGCAGACAGACTCAACCCCCACAGACAGACAGATGGACAGACAGACAGATGGACAGACAGACAGATGGGTAGAAGAGGTAGTGCAGGGCCACTAAATGCATGCACTTGACTGAGGCTACACTCATGCAAAAGGTTAATACAAACACTAGAGTACAGTACGGTATGGTACAGCACGGTACGGTACGGTACAGAAGGGCTACCACGACCTGCACTGCTGCTACCTGACACAACTGTCAGGAGAGAGAGAGAGAGAGAGAGAGAGAGAGAGAGAGAGAGAGAGAGAAAGAGAGAGAGAGAGAGAGAATTACATTAGAGATAACTAGAGAATAAGCTTCATATTGAAACTATGTGGATATAAAAATATCAACAGTAAAAATCCTTGTTAGCATTTACTGTAAACAATGAGTGAGTTGGAGAGAGAGAGAGAGAGAGAGAGAGAGAGAGAGAGAGAGACAAAAAGAAGTGATACATGTCCAGTTATTTACAGAAGTTCATTTAGGATCAAGTGATTCCTTTGATTTGTCTGGAGACATTCTCTTCACAACTTTTTTAAAGAACGATCCTTCATAAGTTTCTTCCTCCCTTCCTTCCTTACTTCATCAGGTGGATCAGGCAGGTGAGATCGTTCCCTGCCTGAATCCAGGCTTTTCAAATTCTCCTGTCCAGGTTTACCAGGCAATAAAAGAAAAAACAATCCAGACAGCAAGAGGAATGCTTGACAGTGGAAGTAAACAGACTCTCATTGGCTTTTCCCGCCCTCGAAAGTGTCACCCTCTTGGCCCGACTTGCAGCTTCCTGAACACAAGAAAGACCGCCGTGATCCACGACGGCAAGGCATGGAGAGCGGCTTTAAGGTAATGGAAGTATTTTGCGCATTAAGTCAGTTAAGTGACCCCTGACTCCTAAAAAAACTTTCTCTGCACCGCTACTCATATCATGGTTTGGATGGGTTGGCTTGGTGGTGTGTAGGGTGGCGGTGCTGGCGACGGCTTGATCCCACGGGTCTTCATGTAGGAAAGGAACTGGTCGGGGATCTCAGCTAAGACATCTTTGGCGAGCCGGGCCATGCTCAGGATGTGGTTCCCCGTCCGGTCAATGTAGTCTCTGAATGGGACGAACTAGTGGGGAGCAGAGGAAACTTGAATTAAAATGACAACTTGAAAAGGAGAGATGGGAAACAGAGGTTGAGGCAGACGGAAATGGGCTGTCTACGAATCTGAGGGTCTTTGTTTTGATTCCAGCGTCCTCCAGTCTGCATTACAAAGTGTCCTCGGGCAAGATACTGAACCCTAATTGCGAGGTTGATAGGTCACTAGGAGTAGAAAAGCGCTATAGAAGTGCAGTGCATTCATTAATCAGCTCCAATGTAGCATGTTTGACTAACTATCTTACTACCTACATAACTACTTGAGCTTTACTTTCAAGGAATTAAGGACAAATCATTACTACAATTTGTGAGATTCCAGGGTACGTTTAGACCTATTCACAGCTAGCATGTCATTAAGTTTGCCCACCGTGTTGGTCCTGGTAGTTCAGTGCTACACTAATGTGTAACACTGTTCGAGCTAATGTTGGCAGCTCTGTCCTGCTTTTTATTGTATTTGCTTGAAGTTTACACATCAGCAGAGTCAGTACCTTGTCAGACTCATCCTCAACCCTTTTCCTTTACGGTTAACATGAAACACACCATTTAAAAATACAGAGAAGAATAAAGTTGATCTAACTTCATGTTTGATGCATACAGTACATATGCATATGGGTAAATAACAGTCTTATAATGGGACTAACTAAATATACACCGCAATAACAAGAACATTGTTCCATCTCCATTTTTTACCTGGGATATGCTGCTTCACCTCAGTCTTTCACCATAATCTCATGTATTTAGTCATCAAGTGAATATTTATGTCTCCATTTACAGGGCTCGAGTCAGGAAACATAAGGACCCATTGTTTCAAAAATAACTATGTATTTCAAGTGGTAAATTTGCCACTATTATCCCTGCAAAGTGCATATGTACCACGCCAGAATGGAAACTTTAAGAGGTGCTGCAGTAACTTTTAGGGAATAGTTGGCTGACAGGAGAGGCAGTGATGGGAGAGACAGTTGGTTCTATATAGAAATGTAAAATGAGGAAAGTCAGAGAGCAGGATTAGAGAAAAAAAGCAGATGGAGCAGAGATGGCGTTAGAGGAGGAGAAAAAGAGGTGAGAGAGAAAAAGAGCAGAGGATTCAGGGTGAAACATCAAAAAATGAGTTGGGGATAAAAGAAGAGGACAAACTTTAGAGAATGAATTCAAATTGTATCACGTGATCCATCCTCACAGTCTCAGTTGAGTGGAAGAAGTACTTGTGAGCCTTGGGATTATTTCAGCAAAAATACAAATCACCTCAACAGCCTAGATCACATTCATAATTAAGATGCTACAGATTCGCCCTATATTCTGAAATGAAACTGGTGTCAGGCATGAAAGTGAAAATTAAAACTTCCTCGTAAGTAGCTGATGGAGCAAACATCTGATCCCTAAGATGACTGAGATGAGCAGCAAATGTAGATAGAAAGGATTGTCATTGCATGTCAGTGATCTTATGTTTTTACTGAAAATATTAGGTAGTAAATCTGCTAATGGCATTTGGGGCAGCTGGCGTGTGAAACTGAGCACAGGAGACGGGCACAGAGCCAGCAGCTACATACAAAGCCCTAGTTAGCTCCAGAAAATGGATCCAATATTAAACTGAAAATATAGATATCAAATGGCAGAACAGTATTGCTAATTTTCACACCATGTCAGACTTGCCCTCATGTTGTCAGATCTATATCGTAAACGTGTTGTGTACAATGTTGCAATAACATTGAAGAACAAAACTAGGGCTGGTATAGAAAAAAATCATATTGCAATTATTTGGACATCTATTGCAATTTGATGGGGTCTGTACCAAACAAGCATGTTCCCTTATATCTGGAGAATATACAGTATCTAGTAGGCTGGGGCCTAACTTCAATTATCATGGTATATATACACATTTCACCTTCATCAACACTGCAACTCCTATGATTTGGTTGATTCATAACATTGTGATTAATTGTTCAGCCCTAACTCAAATTGTAATAAAGTGGGATTATTTTATAACGACAGCATTATCTACAATAATCTCTCTCATCTTTGTTGGCACAACATACCAGGTTGAACACACTATACTCTCTTAGTGGTCTACAGGGTTTCCTCATACAAAGAGCTACAAACCACTGTTGGAGGGTCACTTGAAGAACCCTTGAAGAACACATGTTCTTGACTTGTTTATCCGGCTGTTGCAACTCTTTATTTACATCTCAAAATCCCTAATCCACCTGCTGCTTTAATAAATGCCTGTATATCATGTCACAAACCTTCACAGGTTATATGCTCTTACACAGATGATATTATTGAACTAAATGAGGATACGAGGACGTCTCTGTTTCGTTTACTTAATGAGCCGTTGTCACCTACAGTCACAGAGTCGTAACAGAGGCCAATTTGTGCTGGAAACTCTCACTGTAAAATGTAAACCTCACCACATCCCTCTGGGTTATTAGCTGCCTGGTAATGAGAGCCTGTGGGCAAAGCTGGTGTAATGTTCCAGTACTGAAACTTAGTTTTGCACCATCTCTAGCTTTTTTTTTTTCTTCACAGAGTGCCTGTGTATGTGTGTGTCTGTGTGACTGTGTGTCTACTGCAGCTTGTTAAAAAGCCAACTAACGAGTGTGTCTCCCTCACCCACATGGGATGAGGGAGCAAGATATGACAGTAGCAGTATAAAGGTCATGGAAGAGAAAAACGTGACTTCACAGTGGCACAACCGAACAAACGGTTCACTCTGAATGTTTACATTTCTACTCTTTGCCTTGATGCTATCATAGAAATATGAAAACCATCACTTGTCATTGTGGGCTGAACAAGAACATGAACAAAGGAATAGATGTGTAGTTGAACATATAGGGATTAAAAGGGGATTAATAAAAATTAACTATTCATTGCAACATTTTGAATTCACACATTAATTCACGTTTTCCCATTTAGAAGGGACCCATCTCGTCCACATGGCAAAGTAAAAGGCCTCTGAAGTGGCTCCTGGGTGGCAAAAATCTAATCTAATCTAATCTAATCTAATCTAATCTAATCTAATCTAATCTTTATTTAGTTTTGTCTATAGCACTTCACAGGTCTCTTCTAACTGCCTGACTGACTGCAGACCTCACACTGCCCTGTAGGCTTTTAAAGCCAGGGGCCATGGGACAGAACTGGCGATTCCTCTTCATACACTTTAATGAGAAAGTGAGACTGAGTGAAAGAGAAACAAACATTTGGCAGGCTCTTCACAGTAACTGGGGAGCGTGCCATTATGTGTGTCTCTATGCGTCTGTCTTGCCATATGGGGTCTGGTGTACCATAGGGTCGAGGTGACCAGGTGTCTGTCTGCATGGACAGAGCTGAACAACCTGGACAGGACTCAGGTGTTTCATAGCCACTCACCTTTAAAAACACAGTGACAAGGCTTTAGTCTAATCCTGCTGCACTTCCACATAAATCCTCTCTGCTCTGATTGTGGGGGGAATGTTTAACATTTTCCAACATAATCATGTCACTGAATGAGTTTTGATACTTTTGCATAAATGACACTGAGTGTAAACTGTAGGTGCTGATTTAATCTTAATTTGGCTTCGGAATAGTCACCTTTAGGTTTAGACTTTCTTGACCTTTACTAGTTTTGTGCTTCTGAGCTGAATTGATTAACTGATTTAATGTGTTCATAGAGAAAACATGGGGACAGGTAGTATTCCTGTCTTGAAAAACTAAACATAAGCAATTCAATAAGGGCCTAGACTCTCAGTGACATAGTGTTAGAGATCATATACGATCTTGGATGTGGTTTCATTCTTGATTTCTGTCAAAACTATCAGGAGTCTGTACCTGAACAATGTCTCTCTCAGCATATCTTCCTCTGGAGGAGATTCTGACTTCATCACCGTCCAACTCAATCATGGCTGAGGCAAATAAAAAAGATAAAAAAATTATATATATATATAAAAAAATATTGGAGAAGAAAAACCTAGTATGTGTGCATTATTTCTTACTGTTGGAGGAACAACAACAATCATTACCATCAAATTTTAATCAAAGATCTTCTTGACTTACCATCAAATTCTGCAGGTCCTACCCCCACAATGATGATTGACATTGGCAGACAGGCAGCCTGCAGGAGAAGAAAGGAGAAATACATATTTAATACATATCTGGTACTAAAATCTTTACAAAAAATGACAAACAAGAAAGTTGTGTTTCTGCCCATTTAGGCCATTAATGGGGATGAACTACATTGGTGCAGCCCTGAACTGTCCGTTTACATCCTTACATCAGTGGTAAACAAAACCTTGTGTGTGTATAATACATATAATATGTGTAAGCAAGTGTGTGAATCTTTGATGTGTGTGTTTCCTGCAGCACCTCCTGCCGTGCTCTGTGTGGGTCATGGAATCGCAGTGAATAATATTAGAGACAAGGGAATCAACATGGGTTTCACTCACTTACAGCTTACAAATGACATGTGTTTGTGTTGTGTGTGTGTGTGAGTATGTGCAAGTGTCACAGGGTGTATTAGAGTGAGAGAGCCAGCAGTGTGTGTTTAGTGTATTTGAGTAAGTTGTTGACCTCAGGCAGCAGAGCAATAGATGATCTTATCAAAAGATCTCATCTACTTTTTGCTCCCCTCGGTGCAGCTCCTCTTTACGTCTCTACTGCCCTTTGCTCCTGTTTTTTTTGCTCTTCACTTATCTCTGCCACCTCCTTTCCTCGTCACCACTTTTCTCTCCTAGCTTCCTCTCCTCACTCTTCTCAGCCTCCTCTCCTCCTCTGATTTCAAAGGCCTGAGATGGATCAGTGCTTTCACAAAAATGATTGCTGTTCGCTGTTCATTTTCTTTGTATTCTACACGGTGCTGTGGCTTCCCTCTGGAGCACACTATGACTTGACAGTGATGGAGAGGATGGACAGAAGGTGAATAACATGCTGTCAAAACTGAGAATGGCACCAAAAATATAAACAAAAAAAAAATATATATATATATATAAAAAAGGCTGCCCAGTATATAAAGTCAATACCAAACAATTGAAATGCTTATTTTTATTAAATCCCACTTACTATGTGTATACTCTGAGGTTGAGCACCACATGGATCTGGAAGACTAACATGATATGTTTGCAATGCATTTTCTTAATGTAGTAATGTCACTGTCAGTACATTTAGAAGCTGACAGAGATGCAACATGCAGCCTAATCAGGAAACACTGCTGCATCCTTTATTCAAAAACAGAGAATTGACAAGTACTTAATGTAATCAGTGCTCAGGCCACGCCACTTCTGCTCCTTTGCACATGTTTTTTCATAGCTTTATATTTAAGCAATTGCTGAACTCTTTTAATTCATTCATCTTATTTGCTTTTAAAGATCAAGTTCAGATTATATATTTTGCTTTTGTGAACAATATTTGTGTTCCTTTTTAAAATAAAATTTTCTGTTTAAAAAAAGTTCTTAGTAAGGGATTGTTCTATTGGGTGCTTGTATCCCAGCATAATTGCTTGCAAGTCTACTTATCATCATTATTTCTACTAAATCCATGAACAGATATATTTTTAAAATCCGTAGACTGTGGAAGATCATTTTTCCTTTTGTTCGGGTGTCACAGTGCAGCGGCAGGTTTTCCGAACAGCTACA
Source organism: Rachycentron canadum (assembly GCA_038496675.1). Classification (NCBI taxonomy): domain Eukaryota; kingdom Metazoa; phylum Chordata; class Actinopteri; order Carangiformes; family Rachycentridae; genus Rachycentron; species Rachycentron canadum. The sequence continues at coordinate 21,994,233 of CM076660.1, read as the reverse complement.
ATAGATGCTCTTACATTGACAATAGACTCCTTGGTCTGGGCCATGTCTGAGATGACACCATCGGTGATGATGAGGAGCACAAAGTACTGTGAGCCATCCTTCACTGAAGCAGCATACCTACGCACAAAAAAAACACAAAACCATCGTTATTTCTGTGTTGCCATGATCTCTTAGTTTGCCACAATGAATCAGTACTTGCGCATATCAAGCATCATTCTGTGCAGTTTTAATTAAATACTTAGCTTGTTCTCAAATCAAATAGAGCACACAAAAATAGTTGAGTGAAAATAAAGAATTTCACCTCACTTGAAATGTATTTCTCTCATTGAATAAATGTCACTTACCTCCCACTCTGGAGGAGCTTAATCTGTCAAGTGCTTCTTTCTCTACATCTATCTTGATCTCAATTCTACAGATCCTCCACAATATGGCTTTTATTTTCTACTGTTGAGCGTGACCTTTCACTCCCATGTGAGTCATGAACTGACTGTTACTGATATTTACACACTGAGATTATTTCAGTCGCTTTGGTTTCTGCTACATGTCAACTTTCTGCACTGGGAGGTTAGATCTGTCTGTATGACTGTCTCCTCCCTACTGATACTGAGATGTCTCTCACTGTAAATGATCACAGCGTCGCAGATTGAAAAAGATGGAGTCAGTAGAAGTGAGACAGAAGAGGAGGAGAGGTAAAGTGAGCAGCATGTCGGAGTGAAGCAACATACTGTACATAAAAAGAGGGACGTAATGAAAATATTGACAGTGGTCAGTAGACAGGAGAGACGAGGGTTAAGGACTGGATGATGAAAATAGCCTGTATGTAGCGACACAGGCTTCAAGTTGACAAATAGACAGTTGCAGAAAAATGCTACCTGTATCACCAGCGCCTTGTTTTAAAACTTTTTAATGAGGTTTAGGAGAAGTTTGTAGAGTGTATGCTGATTAGTTTGGCACTGGTAAATTTTGTAGCAGAAACAGAGTTAATGAGATACAGCTTGGCTGAGTGAAGCTAATGGAATGAAAATTGCTCTGTTGTTTCAAACGTTTAAACATATTTATGCTTCAAAAAAACAAATCTTGCGTTGTATTCGTTTGCTACTTTATATTTACTTCCACATATGTATCTGTATATACATATGGGCCCAGAGTTAGATAAGATGATCGATGCCACCCTCATGTCTGGATACAAAATATAGAGCCACAGTCAGTAGGTGGTTAGCTTAGCATGAAGACTAAAAGCATTGAGCTACAGCAACAGCTATTCTAGTGTAAATAGTGTAAAAGGTAAGTGTAAAAAAATAAGGAGGTTACGGCACCAGTCTAGGAAATAGTCTAAACACATAACTTAAAGTTTTTACATTTTGGTTTTTGTTTGGATTAAACAAATGGGATGTAACACATTATATAGTGAGTTTTAGAATAGGTGGAAGCTGCAAATATTGCTGTACCTTTGAACAGACCCAAGCAAGCTGTTTCTTCACATTCCCAGTTTTTCTGCTAAGCTAACATCTCCAGGCTATAGTTTCATAAGCCTCCCTATAAAAGCCTATGGTTTAGTTCAGCAAACAAGATAAAACAACATATTAATTAGTGAGTTTTAGAGTTTTTTAAGTGAGAGGCTAGCTGATTTCATGTTAACCTTTATCCTAGCTCCAGCTCCACACCAAACATCATGAATGACATGACAGTGGTATTGAGCTCAATGTCAGCAAGAGAGTGAGTAAGCATATTTCCCAAAATGCTTAACTTCCCTTTTAAACAGAGAATGATGAAGAGTACACTAAAGAGGCAAGTTCAAGTGGGGTTTGATGACAAAAACAGCTGAGTCAGCAGGAGGGAAATTGGGGTGTTCAGGTGACAGCGAGGGCTGTTTATTTTTTTTCTTCGTGAGGGCGTTTGCCTGTTCATGTGTAACTATGCAATTAAGGTTTTACTAATTTATGGTCTAAATACTTAAAGGAACCCGATGAGAGACCTCACTTGAGCAAATCTTTGTAATTACATACTTCTGAGTTTTTGTTTTTTTTTGTTTTGGAAAACTAGATCACTTGTCCACTTGTCTTTCCTGCAGCATAAATTATGATTGCATCAAAACACAGAAAAAAAACCAAGCCATCAGCTGTCAGATACTTTCTTCATTTGTGTCCTTCTTATGTTCTTCCTCTCTTCCTGTCACTCTTGTTAGCTACCTGGCAACACTCGCTGCAGAGAGCTTATCAGAGAAAGCCTGAGAACATATGTTGAGTGTTGAATGTACTGAATGTTCTTTCGTGCTTTCTCAAATGATTTGAAGTTCATTATATAAATACTCAAGTGTAAAACAGGTGTTCATATAGTATGATGAAAACTGAAATACAAAAGGTTCTGAAAAAGTAAATGCAGACATATTCTGACAGGGGAAGATGTAACTGTGTGATTTAGAATAAAATGGAGACACTTAAAAGACATTAAATACAGGTGTATGTGAGTTACCTGGCCACATGGTTGACAACAGGGGAGAAGTTGGTGGGTCCAAAGAGCTGAACTGACTTTAGACTCTGGTAGTAAGCTTCCATCACACCGTCGATACCTGTACAGTACGGGTTCTGAGGATTCCCGTTCTGCATTTAACAAAAGAGAAAAGGTGATAAATAACTTACATCATTCATTTCAGATACATTCACCAGGCCCACAGGCACAGGAGAAGCAGATGAAACGAGCATGCTCAGGGATTATGTTTGTAGATATAATGTTAAACAGAATTATTTACATGTTCAGTCACCAGTTTGTTTGGCTAAAAGCCCCCTCCTAGTCCTGCAGGTTTTCCTATTATTTTGTCCACCTAAATAAACCTTCCAACACTAATTAGGGTGTGGAGATGTGTGGTTTAAAAGCCCAATGCAGGTAACGACTCCACTTTGTCTTCCCTCCCTCTAATCCCTGCTTTCCATCCTGGTCTTGCTCTCATTCTCACCAAGGCAAATTCATGGGAGACCCTTCCATCAGGTGGCAGCTTGGCCCCGAAGCCCAAAGCAGGGAACATCTTATCACTGTCATAGTCCTGGATGATCTCCCCCACTGCCTTCAGGGCCATGGCATAGGCATTCAGCTGGTAGGGACTCATGTAATGGAGTGAGGTCGGCTGGGCTGGGTTACCTGTTTGTGGCAAAGATAAGACACACACAAACACAGAAAAACACAATTAGGTTTCATTTATCTGCAGTCATCTTGATGCATTTAATGAGATTTCAGATTTGTATGATGTGATTACATTAGAGGTTGCCACAGTTACCGTGTAAGAAATCAAATATGAACATTTCATCATTTAAGCTGAAGTTGTCTCAAAATTATCTATTTTCTGAAATGTTTTTAAAAAATATGAGAAAGGTATTTTATTGTTGGTCACAAATGTGATCTTTGGTAATATTATCTATAATAACTGAGAGATTTAAAACAGTTAAAATCAATTTAAAATCACCAACAATAAAACTTTGCATGCTTAAAGATATAAGGATTTCACTGTTTGCTGAATGTGATCTGTGGCAACATATGGCTGTGATAAAATGTCCCCAACTCCAGAACTAAAAGTTCATACTGTCTGCTTACAGGAAGTGAAGTTAAAGGAACTAAATAAAATCTGTTTTTAATATTAACAGCAGCAAAAAACTATAATTACTCTAAATGTTTAACCAATACAATTCGTGTTATAATATAGTGCTTCCAGAAACAACCACCTAATAGATTTCTATTGGTTCACCATAAGTGCGTCTATATGACACCACCACATGTGTGGGTTGTCTAATTCCATCACTGCGTCTCTGATGGAGCTGAATTGGCTTCTCATTAACTTAATGTAGTTGTAAATGTATTAATATAACACTTTGCATCATCTCCCTGTACATGTCTTTTCATCATCATTATTCAATATAATAGCAGAACTGGATTTGCTTCTCTCAGTATTGACGTTTTAGTGAGTGCCAGGCATGATCAAGTACACCTCAGCCTCGCACACAATATTTTACACCCACTGCCTAGAAGCTCTCATTTGATTTAATAGGATTTGGCTCAATTGCTGCCACCTGTCCTGCTAGGACTGAGCTCAAGGGGAGATGTATAACACAGTCCTTCATCATGGCTATCATAGCATGTTACTGCACTTAGCTTTAGCCACCAGGTATGGTGGAGAGGGCTATTAGGAAACACTTGAGTTCCCATCTACATATATTTGAATAAACACTCCCTTGGCATTCAGCGCTCTTTGTGTAAGCTGGTGTCTCAGAGTGTTAGTGTCCCATTCAAAAATGTATGTGTTTACCTACCATTGGACGCTGTGAAGTCAATGGCCACGGTGAAGTTAATCTGGGTCCTTGGGAAAAAAAAAACCAAAAAACAGAAAGATGATTCATTCACAAACAATTATCAATGATAACACACACACACACACACACACACACACACACACACACACACACACA
>CM076660.1:21950314-21989279 GCA_038496675.1 Rachycentron canadum | reverse complement strand
TTTATTTATCATGGCTCATGGGCTGCTGTCATGTTTTTTTTTTTTTTGGTTTTTTTGTGCGCCTGTTATGCCTGTTTTGCGCAATGATTTGGTCTCAGATGATTCTCAGTGTGCAGCCACTGGAGCGCAGTTCCTGCCAGCACAGTCAGTTCAGCTCTCTCTCTCTCTCTCTCTCTCTCTCTCTCTCTCTCATCATTTTTGTTGTGCATTAAAGCTCAGTCAGCATGCAGCGTAGACTTAGCTGCCATTCCACAACACACACCTGTCAGATTTTTGACCAGACAGGTTGCTTGGTGGGAGCTATCAACTGCTGAGTGATCATAAGAATTTGCAGCTAAGCTGTTTAATTTTATGTCCGTCTTGTGTAAGGACACTGTGGTTGGGGGCAAAAAAGCCAAGCTATAAAGGGGAAAGCAGTATTTGTGATACACGGTGCTGTACTGTAATGACCTCTTGCCCAGATTGTTTGGCAAAAAATAATAAAAATATTCAGTACAATCAGATCAGCAAAGAAACACAGGAAGCATGTCTCATTTGAGAAACTAATGAATATTTGGAGGTTTTGCTTGGAAAAATGCCTTTTAACTCATTAATTTATCGCCTTAAAAATGAGGATAAGCCTACCAGTTTAATGGTAACCTTACTGGGACATTTGTTTGACAGAAAATGCTCCTCTGCTGGAGAGGAAGCGGAAAAGAAAACCCACTCAGAAGATCCTGGAGTACTGTCTGGAGGCAGAGGCTGCGACAGGCCCCAAGAAGAAGGTACAATATGGACATGTTGTGTCGTGTCTGAAGCAGCCCTGCAACAAGTCTGTGTGATGTTCATTCAGTTCAGTTTAATTATATTACCTCCTGACAGAAGTGAATTTTGATAAGGTTTTTCTCTCTTCGTCACAGGTCAAAACACTGAAGAACAATTCAAATCCTGCCCCTCAATCAGGTCAGTAAATGATCTAATGGAATATATTGTACTTTAGTGCAGTTCATATTAATCATATTGCTTTTTTTCACTATGTACATTTTTAAACTTCTTTTTTTAAAAAAACAAACTTCCTTAGTTCCCTTTTTTGCTGCTATATTTTGAAATGAAGCAAACTGAAATCATGTATCCTGTCATGGGATAATTAAAGAAAAGCCCTGTTGGAAAAAGTTACCACCCCCTTAAGAATTGTGCTTTTCATAAGAAAAATGTGATTTAAAATTACATAGCTTTAGATGGAGATTTACTTCCAGTGTTATGACTTTTAAATAGTTGATTTAAATCTCATGAACCACTATTTTCATCTTCTCGTTGATACCCTGTTCTAACATGTCTTCCTCACCTCACCCAGAGTCAGGACCACCATCTTTAAAATCAAAGAGTAAGCATCTTTCAGCATCCACCTCCACACTGACAACCCCAGAGGTTTCTACCTGTACGCCCACACCCTCCATTCAGACCAGTATCACTCCCAGGACTCCTTCACACACCCCTCCTGTGCCAGCTCCACCTGAAACCAGCCGGGTGGAGACAGCATCAACAGACGTCGATGCTTCTCTGTCAGAGGACAGTAAGGCTCAGGAGGTCAAAAAGGACACAGAGTCTGAGGTCAGACATCTTTACCTTTTGTCACATATTTCTTCTTCTTCTATAGGTCGTAGTATGTGAGACATGGGGACAATGCTTTACTGCTGTACAACAGTGAATTTTTCCTTTGGCTCATAAGGGTGACTCATCCAGTTTGGCTCACAACTTCTGCTCCATGAAAGACGACTTGTCGCTGTGCGATGACCCACTTTTACCCTCTAGGAAGATCATAGGGGACCGAGGAGGCCCTGCCTCCATGAAGGAGAACATATGTCAGGTGAGACCAATTCACTGGATCCAGAGTGGCTGACTACATTCTGAGTATATACTGTATCAGTCTGAATAACACCACACTTTACCCATTAGACTACAGGAAATTGAACCCAAACACACAGGCAGACTTTCACAGCTACTTTGAATCACTGTTATTATGCTGTGTTTTTTATGTCAGGTGTGTGAAAAGACAGGGGAGCTGTTGCTCTGTGAGGGCCAGTGCTGTGGGGCCTTCCACCTTCCCTGCATCTCTCTGGCTGAGGCACCAAAAGGGAAGTTTGTCTGTCCTGAATGCAAATCAGGTGCGTCTCTGTTTCAGCTTTACAGATTTACAGTTTAAGCTTTATCCTCTGCAGTGGAAAAATAATTCATCTAAATTAAATAAAGATAAGCATAGCATAGGCCACAGTATCAAGGCCCAGGGTCAGTGGGAACAATATATAATTTAATAATATGTAAAAAAAACAAAAACATTATATAATTATAATTTTCCATTTTAACACTGAACAAAAGTTCTTAAAATATTCATAGAAGACGTGTGGAGTCACTGATCTTGAGCCAAGGTAACAACAACTTGCAAGCACTTCTTGCTGCTTTGATGAAGGGCAAATACCAGCAAATACCAGCAAATAAATCAAAAGTACAAAAAATTTTGATAAAACATATATGCACACACATATACATTTATAACATATGTATAATTTTGATGAAACATATATTCTCTTGTTATGAAGGTAGTACAAATGTTGCTGAGCTTTTTTCACAATCACAACTCCTCAAACCAGTCATCAGACAAACCTTTAAAGTATCTGTATGTTTGGACAATTGTCCCATGAAGGACTGTTTGAAGATTATCTTTGTGTAAGACCTGTCACACCAGACCTCAAAGTCTTGTATTAGGGTTCATGTGATTGATCCGACTCACTGAGCAGAGACATAAAACCAACTGGCAATGTATGCACATTATTATTCCTATTATGGTCAAACCTACTTCTCCAAGTATTCTCCACCAGTTTCGCTCATTTATTATTAATTGTAATTAGTGGCTTCTATAGCAATAAAGAGGTAAGAAGTGAAGGTTGGGTAGGGTTACATGTTTTCAAATTTTAAAAATATTCTAACAAATCTTTGTGTCTATATATATATGTATATATATGTGTGTGTATATATATATATTACTTATAAGTAAAATCTTATGTGATAGTGCTAATGTGCACTGATAGAGAGATAAAGATTTATATTTAGTAAATTACTCGTATAATGTTTGTTTTTCTCTCAGGCATCCACACTTGCTTTGTATGTAAAAAGCGTAGTGAGGATGTGCGGCGCTGTATGATCCCTGTGTGTGGGAAGTTTTACCACGGGGAGTGTATTGCCAGCTACGCCCCGACCGCACCCGTGAACAGAGGCTTCCGCTGCTCCATCCATGTCTGCCTCACCTGCTTCATCGCCAATCCCAACAGCGTGTCCATTTCTAAAGGTAAACAGATGCTGCTTATGACACCTTTCCCTTCTCAGCTGTCTGTGCCCTGACTGCCCCTTCTCTTGTTTTTGTCTGTAGGTCGTCTGGTACGATGCGTGCGCTGCCCAGTGGCTTATCACGCTACAGACCTCTGCATGGCCGCAGGCAGTGTCGTCCTCTCCAACAACAGCATCATCTGTCCCAACCACTTCACCCCCCGTCGTGGCGTCAAGAACCATGAACACGTGAACGTCAGCTGGTGCTTCGTCTGCACAGAGGGTATGAGCTGACCAGATTCATTGAAGATTGAGTCAAAATTTTCAAAAATTATTTTGGTGGGAAAGGGTTGAAAAACAGGGAACGTTATGTAATTTTGCTGATGGGAGGCCAGTTGTTTTGACTTTTCTTCATCCTGAATTTATATTTAATTTCGCCCTTCCCGTGTAAGATTTATTGAAATTTTTGAAAGTCTGAAAATACACTGGATTTTCTCTTAAAATTTTTTTCACACCCAAAAGGTGAAAGGTCAAAAACTATTGGTATGAATTTGAGTAACCACCTTTCTTTCACTCGTTGAGTCGAATAATTATATCTATCATGGGCGGTCTAAAATATCTGACTCTTTTGTCACAAAATGTTTAACTTTCCTCCCCGGCTGGTCAGTAGCTGTGTCTGTCAGTGGTGTGGTGATGGGCTGATGGACTGACTAAAATAAACTGTAAATGTGTAACAAAGTAAAAACAATGAGCTCAAAAAGGCTAAAATACTCATATAGATATACAGCATATTACAGTGCTCTTAATGTAGCTCTCACCATACATCGAATATCCAACCTTCACATGCACATGAACAAACTCTGTCAGTCTCACTGATAAAGCACACACCTTAAAAAAAAATATCAAAAGTTACAACAACGTTGTTGTTTGTCCTGCGCTCCAGGGGGGAGTCTGCTGTGCTGTGAGTCCTGTCCTGCTGCCTTCCACCGGGAATGTCTGAACATTGAGATGCCTAAAGGCAGCTGGTACTGCAACGACTGCAAGGCCGGGAAGAAACCTCGCTACAAGGACATCCTCTGGGTGAAAGTTGGGCGCTACAGGTCAGTGGCGAGCTGGATATTTTAAAGTAAATATTTTCAGGTTTAATCAGTTTTTGACAGACTGACCTGAAGACATTATCTTTAGCTTTTGGAAATTGTGGTGGGCAATATTTTCAAGCATTTTATGTTTTCAAGAGATTCAAAGAAATAATAGACAGTAATAATAGACAATAATCAGTATGAAATCATTACTTCTTTACATACATATACAAATGATTCAATTTTAACAAGATACTATACTTGCTACAACAAATTATTACATACCAAAAGCTTTTCTCATTATTACACAACATTAACATGTATCTTTTTAAAACTACAGTAACACACACCAATGAAATAAACATTTGCCTTTAAGCTACAGATGTGAACTAAACAGATAATATGTTGTACAACCATTGTTGTACGATTCTGTTCTTTTGTCTTTTTCCACACCTCTATAAAGGTGGTGGCCAGCGGAGGTCAGCCATCCCAAAACGATCCCAGAGAATATCCAGCGGATGAGACACGATGTCGGGGAGTTCCCCGTCCACTTCTTCGGCTCCAACGACTACCTGTGGACCTACCAGGCCAGAGTCTTTCCTTACATGGATGTGGACGCCAACAGCAAAGAAAAGATGGGGAAAGGCGTTGACGCCACTTACAAGAAAGGTATCCAGTGTGTTCAGTAAAGTGCCTTCTTTCTCAGATCCTCAAAATAAAATTTGTCATTTGTTTTCTGTATTGAATTTTTTCACTTAATATGTATGTTATTTGTTGTGCCCCCACTTCGTGCTCGGTGTGATGATTTGACTTCTCTGGCTGTTGGTTTCCCTCCTCAGCTTTGGAGGAGGCGGCTGTGCGATTCCGAGAGCTGCAGGCGGAGAAGGAGCTTCGGCAGCTTCAAGAGGACAGGAAGAACGACAGGAAGCCTCCTCCATACAAACACATTAAGGTTGGGGAGAATCCACAAACCACAATCTGTTTGAGATCCAAACTTTGATGTTAAATTATAGCTTTTCCCTTTAGCTTTAGGTTTTACCCAATAACTCGAAAATTAATTCTGATAGACCTGAATGATAACATGATACATTGACTTAGTAACAAAATGTCTTCAATCTAATGTGCACAGGAAGGTTCACGTTTGCTTCCACCTTTCTGACTAAAATCAGGTGAATCGACCAATAGGAAAGGTTCAGATCTTTACAGCCGACCTATCAGAGATCCCACGCTGTAACTGTAAGGCGACAGACGAGAGCCCGTGTGGGATGGACTCAGAGTGCATCAACCGCATGCTGCTGTACGAATGCCACCCACAGGTACAGGAATGCCCCCGTCACACTCACACATTGCTTAAGCATCTTCATTATCCTAAGTGCTCCATGGTAACACAGTATAAAGCCTCAGGACAGTATTTTCACTTTCAAACATTTCATTAAGTTAAAAAGTGCAGTATGTGTTCCTGCAGTGTAGCAGAAACACAAATGACACATCTGTCAGAGCCAAAACACACACACACACACACACTGTCCACACAGAGCATCTTGTGATCATGTCTATTGATTCTTGACTTTGTTGTTCTTGCAACACAGAGAGCACAGTGTATTTTGATATCGTCAGTAAAGTGTCCCTGTTGTCCTATGTGATGTTTTGATAATGACCCTCTGAACTCGCAGGTTTGCCCAGCGGGAGAGCGCTGCCTCAACCAGGCATTCACCAAGCGTCAATACAGCCAGGTAGAGATCTTCAGGACTCTGTCTCGAGGCTGGGGGCTCCGCTGTGTCCATGACATCAAGAAGGTAAATACAACACTGTTCATGTAGAAGCACCAGTGCTACTGGCATCGGTGCTTCTACATGAACTGGTGCAGAACTGCTCTGAAGTGATGCAGCTGCTGTTCAGTGAACTGGATCATGCTAAATAATAAGTGTTCCCTTTGTTGTTCTGCCAGGGTCAGTTTGTGAGTGAGTACGTGGGGGAGGTGATTGACGAGGAGGAGTGCAGGTCCAGGATCAGACACGCACAGGAGAACGACATCTGTAACTTCTACATGTTAACTCTGGACAAGGTACACCTCAGATCAAGAGACTCAGAGACTGCAGTTTGTACTAATACTATAAACTAAATGTTAACACAATTTTGGCAGTAAAGAAACTAGAAATAAAAAGACAATAACTCATGCATGTTCAGAAATAAATATGATGTTGTGGTGTAGCTTTTAAAGTTATCATCCTTTTGAACATTATTTCATTCAGTTTGGAAAACAAAAATAAATCTGACTGACCTGTGGAAATCTTACCTGAAAACAACGTGCATAAACAAACCCAATTCCCACAGCTTGAGATAGAAAACCACTAGGAGGTGGAGGAGGACTAGGAGGAAGTAGGCTCAATTCAAAATACATTCAACCTGAAAAGACCCAAGATCTATGGCAGTAAAACAAGTCCCGTTTAAACTGACCTCAGACCTAACTTGGGTCCTGGTCTAAACACATCTACTAGCTGCAGAGTGTTTGATTAAAAGTGGGCCAAGGTTCAGACCATTAACTTCAAGGCCTTGATTCAAGTCAGAGTGGAACCTCATCATGTCATTTCTATAGTGAAAAACTATAATACTAGTTTATAGTGCTATTCCATAGTTTTTCCTTGTTAACAGAATCACCAATTGTTGGTGTCTGTTGCCCATCTTTACCAAATTACAACTACAGATATACCAAAACTTCAACATGTTGCCTTGTGCACTGCACCCAGCACTAAATCATCAGACAGAAGAGCAAAGTAAAGTTCGAGGTCAGGGAAATACCAAACTCTGCCAGAGATACCATGAAAATTGAGCCCTTTAAAGTGTTGATATATGTATAACAGTACACTTTATGTGTATGTGTGTGTGTGTGTGTGTGTGTTTGTGTTAGGACCGGATCATTGATGCTGGGCCAAAAGGGAACGAGGCTCGCTTCATGAACCACAGCTGTCAACCAAACTGTGAGACGCAGAAGTGGACGGTGAGCGGAGACACCCGGGTGGGACTGTTTGCTCTCGTCGACGTTGCTGCAGGTACGCTGCCTCTTATGGAGCTGAAATGAAAAGCAACAGGCTTCTCCTGGAATCAGATTTCAAGCATGTAGTTTTTAAACATCAGAAACATGAAATGATATGTAACATATGTGACACTGATAAAGGCGAAAACCTCTTAAATGGAGAAAACAATTAAATAATGGAACCATATGTGTGCATGTTTAGTTTTTTTTTATTTTTTGTTTGTTGTTGTCAGGAGTCTGAGTTAGTCAGATGGAAGTTTGTATCAGCTGCAGACTCTTTCAGTTGTTTGTCTGTATCTGTTCAGGCACAGAGCTTACCTTCAACTACAACCTGGAGTGTTTAGGGAACGGGAAGACGGTCTGTAAATGTGGAGCACCAAACTGCAGCGGCTTCTTGGGCGTCAGGCCGAAGGTGAGGGCATGGTGTAAAATAAATACTACGCATGCGATATGTTAAACAATTAATTTAAGTACATGTTATTTGAGGTGGTTGATTTCTTTGCCTGGTGATTTAGGAAGAAGGTGAAGGCTCAGCTCATTAAATTGGCATAAAGACCACAGCAACAGTACCACTAGTGTTCTTCTTTTCCCGCGATCAGTCATTCTCTGTCTTCTGCAACCAGAACAACCCCCCCTCTGAAGACAAAGGTCGGAAGCTGAAGAGGAGAGGCCACGGCAAGAAGAAGAACAAGGTGGTGGTGACCAAGGAAAGAGAGGATGAGTGTTTCAGCTGCGGAGACGGAGGACAGATGGTTTCCTGCAAGAGACCCGGGTGTCCTAAAGTTTACCACGCCGACTGCCTCAACCTCACCAAGAGGCCCGCAGGTCAGTGAGTGGCTCTGGACGCTATAACACACCGGGTTGTTTGGTGTTTGTGTTTGTACCATGTGTGGTGCTGGAGTTTAGCTTTGAGACACTATGAAGAATAATTAAGTTGTTTTTTGGCATTTTAGGATGTTTATCAGTCAGATGGAAAGCTTACATTTTAATCTTATTTTGTTAAATGTGACACATTAAACACACTAAACAAGACAAGTGACTAACAAGAAATAAGATATAGGAGACAACACAAGTAAAGAAAAGAAAAACTTTTTTGTATGTTCACAGGACATTAGTTGGATTGTCAGATGCTCTTATTGTACAGTGCACAGATGTAGCAGACGCTATGTGGGTAGATTAAAAAAGAAAACAAGAAGGAGGAGGATTCATACTCATTAGGGAGCAGAATGACCCCATCATATGTTCGACTGTATTACTGACTTGTTTTTCCTGTGGAAGCAGCATTTTATGTCAGGCCAGTTGAGGTGGAGCTGATTTTTTTTTCTGCTGGTTGGTCTAATAGGTCACCATGTATTATATTTTATGAACATATTTTGTATGTAAAACCAAGATTTTGTAAGTTTGTAACTTTTTAATTCGGTATATTTATTGTAGGTCGATGGGAATGTCCGTGGCACCAGTGCGACATATGCGGCAAAGAGGCAGCGTCCTTCTGTGAGATGTGTCCGAGTTCTTACTGCTGCCAGCACCGTGACGGACTCCTCTTTATCTCCAAGCTGGACGGGAAGTTGTCCTGCAGTGAACACGACCCCTGTGGGCCTGAACCACTGGAACCAGGGGAGATCAGAGAGTACATACCTGAACCCAGAGCCCTGACCTCTGGGCTGGGCATGGCCGTCATCCCCGCTGCTGCCTCCAACGCAACCACCAGTCTGAACCCGACTGGCAGGAGGGTCCAGGAGATCAGTGCCAGCGCTGGCATGTGTGCATCTGAGTCATTTCCTGCTTTTTCCATCCCAGTACCCATCACCATTCCTGTGGCTGCTCCTGCCGCCTCCCCTCCCCCCAGCAGCTCAGATGCTCCCAGCAGCCCGCAGGTGTTTGACCTCCCACACTACTCACCCATCTCTTCATATGAGGAGGAGAGGGATGTCTTAGAAGAGGAAGAGGAAGAGGAGGAGGAGGAGGAGGAGGAAGAAGAACTGCTAGCAGAAGTAGAGGAGGAGTTAGTGGAAGAGGGTGAGGTGGGGAGGCAGAAATCAGATCCTCGTGAAGAGGATGGAGAGCCAGTGATGGAAGAGGTTGGGCTGGAATACCTGGAGCTCAAAGAGGAGGAGGAGGACGATGAGGATGAGGAAGAGGAAGAGGATGAGGACGACGAAGACGATGAGGAGGAGGAAGAGGAAGAGGAGTGACATACAATTGATTATTATTTATATTGACACAAGACATGGAGGCAGAACAAACTGTCAACAAGAGTCACTGCAGTGGGGAAACAAACGGCAATCAACCAATTGCATTACACAACTAGAGCAGTCTGTCATTGTGTTTGTCCGGTGCACAGGTGGATGTACAGAGGAATTTTCAGGACAAAACTAAATTGGTACATAAATAAATTGTGAGGTCCATAAATCCATTAATAAATAAAATAGATACTGTATAGACTGACAGCAATGTCACAAATTATTTAAATGTTCATTGATTTAGCTTTGTCCTTTAAATTCCCTGACCTTGGTACACACCTGCTGTAGAGACAAGTCATGACACAGTGACTTTGCACAAACTGGCTGCACCTTCATATGGGAGATCTGACAAAGACGATGCGCTGGAACAGCTACCTGAAACTTGGCATTTGTAAACATAGTAAACATAGATCTACTTGTTTTCCCACATTGTGACCAATTTCACCTGCTGATTTGTTTTGGTATTTCTTTGAGTGATAGTTCAGGTGTCATATGTCAGCGAGTTGACCTGCAAAAGCTTAATGTAGATGGAGACAGTTATTGTATCTGGTGTGTTGGTGTCTAATGCAAGCAAAGACTACACTGTAGCTTCCTGTCAGGGTGGGACTAAACTGCAGACCATGAGTCCTGGAACATGAGGATTACCAACAATCGCAGTTCACACTCAGTCTGGTAAATGACATACTTCGTTACATTGGAATTAAACAGTGACCCCGTTTAAAATGTTGCAGTCAGACGGTGGCTGTGGTTGTAAAAGTACCAGAAGAAAGATGAAGAAGAATTTGTCTGTAAATAAACTCCTTTGAGTCAGGTTGTGCTTTAAGACACAAACGTCGCTCCAAATGAAACATAACCAGCCTCTTCTGGACTGAAATTTGTCCTTGTGGTCGTTGCACTTAGTTCAGTGACGCGTGATTTTACTGGACACGTGTGGAAATCACCTGCCACACCTTCCTGAATGCACTTCCATCCAGGATAGACGACCTGACACGCAGGAGTCGTCGCTTCCATTAACTCCAGTCTCCCCTTCATCTCCAATTCTTCTTTACGCCTCAGATCATTAGATGGTGGTTCAAGAACGGACCATCTAGGAAAAAGTGAAAGTGCCAGACGATTGTAAGTGTGATAGATTTGGACTGAAGCTGCTAATAGCCAGTGCAAGGAAGAAATATTCTCTTGACCATTTCAAACCAAAAAAAAAAGGATATTAAACTGACAAGGATATTTCACTGAACTTGAGTGCTCATGTCAGGGTGGGAAAGACACAAAGAAAGTATTTATGCCATCAAGGAACACTAAAACTGTTCAAGATAGTTATTTAGCAACTCCATAAGTCAGGCTGAGGCATGTCGGACTGCACAGACTGCCGCTCCTGAAGCTGGTTGAGTAAAATGGGCAACACAAAATGAAAACTCAAGTCTTTTTTCTTCACGGTTGCTGGTGGTCATGATGCAGAGATAGCACTAAGTTTGCTCAAGTGTGTATGCTGTCTATATATTATTCTATAACGCACAAATGATGACGAGGGATAGCGGGGGCGTTAAAACTCCCTCTCCTTGTTCTTGACTCTTTACTGAGGGGAAACAAAAGTCTTTGATTGGATAATGAGAATGACGGACTCCAGCCACGGCGCTTGCACTTCAGTATGTGTTCTTGCCACATGCGTTTCGCTGTCTACAAGCTTATAATATTGTCTGTGTGTTATCTGCCAATGCCTTAGAGTGTATTTCTTTGGAGATATTTTTAAGGAATGGCTTGGTGCCTGTGAGAGCCAAGTTTCCCTACCAATGCCTTTTTACAGTTGCCCAACAAGCAATGTTTCATTCCAGTGTAATTATGACCTGATTGATCTCAACCATTGACCAGTAAACTGCTATATAAATATAAGAGAAGAAGAAGTTATGAAATAAGCACTTTGTGCTGGCCTCATTCTTTTTTTTTTTAATTTGTTGGTCCAACATTAAGCTGCATAGCAAACTTATATCTGCACATTTCCAAAATTAAAGCCACAATTGTTTTTATTGTAGCATCTATTTAATTATTTTGATGATGGTCAAACATGTTAAAATCCTACTTGTGTGGCTTTAAATGAATGAAATAAAATCCCGTAATTGCACATTTTAGAAAGATATAGTGTACACAAATGCAGTTATTTATCACCTGTGTCCTTTAAAATGTATTAACAACAATGTTTTTGCAACAACAGAGCTCCTAGTGCAGGGCCCCCAGCTCCAGTCTCATCCTGCAGCTGAGCGCTGACAGAAGGTGAAGGATTTACCTGGGAAATCCTTGAGCTGAGAAACCACCTGCTGACATTTGACTAAATAAATGTTTTTATGCTCAACTGTTACGAAGTGCTGAGAACTCGATTTCACCCGGGAGAAGAATTCACTGTTTGTCATTTGTGCCACTACCATTTGTGCCGTGGTGGTGGGTTAACAAAATATGCCAGTAGACATTTAAATTCCTTCCCAGTGCCAAATTATTGAAGGAGTTCAAAGTTATACAAAGTTATGTATCAATACATTCGGACTCTGAAGACACAGAGGCTCCAAAATGTTGGCAAAACATCCTAATATCATTTAAGTAGGCTGAAGAAATGTCATTGAAGTGAAATGAAATCTGCTTGTGTAGTGATGGGTCACAACTCTTCCAGAGAAGGCAGCAGAAGCCATGTTTTTCCACACTTATCAGTGATACAACTGTTTTAACACTGTAAATGACTTGTTTGCACCATGAGCAGATGTGGTGATCGTGACCCTGCTGATGTGTGGGATTGGCAGTAGTGGCCACAGATCTCCCACTTGTTCTCATAACAGTAACATTTAAAGAGTTTTTCCAACAATAATGTGTTTCGAGGCCTGTGTTTTTGCACATTCATGCTTATTAACAATAAAAATAGTCTATATTTCATATTTCCACCAAATTTTCCAAAGTATTTGTAAGTGTCTAGAGTTTTAACTGTGTAATTCAGGGTTTCTGCCATGTTCACCAAACTAATTTTAAGGCCTTATTATCACACACAGTGCAACTTAATATCTTTTCAACGGTCATAGAAATCAAAAGGATGAATATGGACTTAAATTCTTTATAAATTAATTTGACATTCAAATATCACATATTTGTTAGTGCTTTTCAGTTGTATAACAGTAATTCCCAGTAATATAATCAATCAATTAATGTAATATGGGCCCTGAAGAGATAGCTGCATTTACCAATTTAAAAAATAATCAATTTAACTTCCTAAGTTTTTTGACACATGGCCATTATCAGACAATGAGTTAATAGCTACCATAGTTCACAGCAGTGACTGTTGTTCGGCCAGCGTGTAAACCTACAGTATATGAAATAATATATCTAATGTTACTGCCTGTGGCAGGGAAGAGAAAATATTCACTTTGCTGCTATATTATATTTCTTTATTTTATGTTGTTTTCCATGATAATCATGTGTAACATGCCGAATGTCCCTCAATTCACCAATAAGGGCAGTTTTGAAAATAATCTACATCTGAGGAAGCCAAAAACTGATTTTATTTTGAAAATAATTTGCAATTGAAAGCAAAAAGCTCAGGTGACAATGGAAAATTCAACTGTAAAACACTTGTTTTGCTTTTTCCAGCAACAGTTTTGCTGGTTTGAAGGGAATTTATTTGGCTTATGGTAACATCCCTTTTCAAGGCACAAGCTTTTATTTCACTTTTTTGTCTTTCAGTGTGGGGATAGACGCCATCATCATATCATTTAGATGAGACATTTTAAACGGGCAAAATATTTGCAGTCAGAATAATAAAAAGTTGCTGATAAAACAAAACTGACATTTTCACTAGGCCTCAAATTGAGGTGTGCAGGCCACAGTAGATTAACGGTAGGATTTGTAATGATATGCTGTGATGTGCAGATGCAATGTTACACCATATATTACCATTTTTTCAGACAAATGCATAAAAAGCTCAGATATTATACACAAGCAGAAAAGACTGGGTCAATTACTATAAAATTTAAAGTCTATCAGAGCTTTGGAACATTGTTATTAAGTTTTTAATTTGACAGAACATATTTGTATTTTACATCAGTCTCTCTTTAACAGCATTCAATAAAAATGTTGTGCATCAAAAGATAAACGCATGAAATCAACACATTAAAGCAGCAACATGGGAAATTTAGGTTCTGTCCATTTATTTCCCCACATCTGGCAACACAACTTAAAAGGCAATAAATTAGTGACTTGACTCTTAAATATATATATGTAAATACCATTCTGAAAACATTGAGGGATGACTTCCCTCAATTACATCCTTCATCCACAAGGCTTTTTCCTTTGTTGGTTAAATCTACGGCTGAGGGGAACTTAGATCATCATCATTTCTGTTTCTCCTGAAATCTTTCAGAGTTCATCTTAAAAAGAACATTTCACTGCTAGAAATGACTGAAAGATAATTTGATGTTTCCATGTCTATCCATTTAGAGTTACAAAAGAGAACATGAAGGAAACTCT
Source organism: Rachycentron canadum (assembly GCA_038496675.1). Lineage (NCBI taxonomy): Eukaryota > Metazoa > Chordata > Actinopteri > Carangiformes > Rachycentridae > Rachycentron > Rachycentron canadum. The sequence goes on along the minus strand of CM076660.1, from coordinate 21,975,126 downwards.
TCAATTTTCTTCCAGTCAGATTAGGTCATTTCATTCTGTAACAGGTCTAAGTATTTTACCAACCATCACCTTCAGTAGTTTTTTTGTTTCCTTTTGAGAGAATCTTAGCTTATGCTGAAAAGAATAATTTACCAGATACATTTTGTACATTCTGTCACCACGGATGTATTAGAAGAACTGGATACCACACTCCAAGATGGCGCCCGTTTGTTTAAATAAAAAAAATGAAAGCACATAAGCCAAAAACTTGTAGGTTTAACCCTGTGTTGTGTGGCACACTCCATGAGTATTAGTGTTTCTGTAGACTTTAGATGGGGGTGACGTCATACAAATAATGTTTTACAAATATTGAACATTCATTGTTATAAATTTGAGATTTTGCTTTTATAATGGTGATCTGAAATGCTTTTTGTGCGGCTTTTCATTTTTCCTAAAAAGGTACCATGGGAGCAACTTAGCAGCAAAGCTCAGTGGAGGGGCATGTCAGCTCTCTTACTACGCACACACTGTCGTGCCATTGCAGTGGATCCAAAAGCCTTTATACAGACCACTGGTATCCGTTCACTCATGCGTTATACCAGATTTGCAAAAGTTTCACAAAGGTTCATTTCAATGGAGTAAAGCTGAAAACATCGTAGCGTTTTGATGTGTTTAACATATCCTTATTGGCTTCGCTCCATTGGTGTAGGCTTCATTAAAGATGTACAGGCCTAACAGATGGGTTTCCACAACGAGGTAAATTACAGTTCAAAGTAAACAAAAATTAACTGCTGTAAACAAACCAGTCACACCCCTAGAACACTACACTTGCCACAACAATAAACGGCATCAGCATCAAGTTTTTTTCTGCCAGTGCGAGTTCAGTCAGATTCCTCTTTTCTGTCAACAGTGTTTTAACTTCCACACCACTGCAGATCATCTTTTAACCACAGCTCATCTTCAGCCTGTTTAACAGCACAGTTTTAGGGATATGTTTACTTCCTTGATATGGTCCAACTCGGAGCTACAGAGAAGTGACCAGCTGATGTGGGAACAAAACACAGGACATGACAGGTGGAAGTGTTGGTTTTAAATGTCTCTCCACCCAGTAGCAGTTGTAGCAGATCCTCGTCCATAAGGCTTTGCAGCCCACAACTCTTGATGGCACGAAAGAAAAACATATTTAACAAGGTATAAAGAGTACAGTTTGATTTCTTGTTCTCGTTTGGATACCAGATCCAGAGCAAAGGCATGAGATCCATCCAGCATATCCAGGTTTGACTCCAGCTGAGGGAATGTGACTACATCAGTTTCCCTCCCTGCTGCTCAGCATCAGTTGTTGTGACAACAGGAGTAGAAATATGAGTCTTTCTTCTGGCCCAAGTCAACACCAGTTTCTTCTGCTGAAACACAGGAAGAGATTTTGTTTCAGGTGATAGATCTTATTTAAATTGAAGAAAACCTTCCTTTAAAGCCACTAAAAATATTTTTAACACATTACTTACTGTTTTTACATTTTGTGGTATAGATTAAACTAATTAAAACATGTTCATGTGTGAGCATTAGAGGTACTGGAAAGGAATTTTTCACTTTAATTCCTGTTTCCTCATTCTCTGTCGCTGATGAAAGCTAAGCTAACTTGTTTCTGTCTGTAGCTCCATATTTAGCAATATCAAATTGTATCGATCTTCTCCCATTTCCCAAAATGTTCAAATAATACTTCCTAGGTCCTGGATACGAACTAGTTCCACTCGTGTGTGTCCAATAACACATCATTTCTGTTTGATGAGGAGAATCTGACCCCTCTCACGTGAGGTGTTCACCAGGGATTTGTTTTAGTGCCCTTCTTATTTTCTCCGTACAAACTGCCAATTAACCACTATAACATCCCAAAACTTGGTTACTCAGTTAATACACCCCAAATCCTGCTGTGCCTTTCAGATCTTGAGATGGCTCTGATTGTTTACTGTTCTTTGCCCTGACAGCAAAGGCTCTGTCCCCTTTAGCCTTGAACCTTAAAATAGGAAGTATAAATAGGAACTACCAACAACTTATTTGAGTGCTTCATTTTGTCTTTACTTTGAACCATCTCTACCAGCATCAGACTTGGCATTTCTGCAGCATCTGATTTTACACTTAAACAACTCTAAATGCCGTCTAAATGGATTCATGAACAGAAAAGAGTGTATGCACATTAACCACTCACCTGTCATATACTGGAAGGCAGTGTTGTTGTAATCCTCAGCAACTTTCTGAAATAACTCATCTGGCAAGTAGAGGAAGAGTGAGGCCTGTCAGTTTCCACATCGTCACCTGATAAAGATATTGCGTGGTGCACGCAATAACAACACAGCAGCTTTGTCCAGCTCTTTTTGTGAGAGAGCCTCCAAAGTCTGTCTCCACTAAGATACCTGAGCTTTCATCACTACATGCTCAATAAAAATATAGGTGTCAGATTGCTGTGAGCAGCAGACGGAGCATCTCCTTTGTTTTTGTGTAGAATATTTACAATGAAATTTTAGCCAACATTCCCACAAGTTACACAAGCTGATGTTTGCTTCAGCAGTGGCACACTCAAATTAGTTGATCATTTCTTAATGATAATTGATGAATTGTTTTAGTCTTTTTTTCAGTCTAGTTTTTGTTGGGCACTAAATTAAGTGAATTGAATACATCAGCTTGTGCTGTGGGAAATTACAATAGATGTTTTCCCAGATGTTTACATTTTATAGGATGCACACTTGATTAATCAAAAAATAATAATCAGAGCCCTAAACACTGCATTGTATCAGTTTTGTGTCAGCAGTTAATTTTTATCAGTCTGCATTGAAATGTGAATTTAAGTCTGTATACCCACATCAAACGTAGTGACCAGGCAAAATCTTCAAAGTTAACTACTTTTTCAGTTTAAAACAAGAACAAAAAAAAGAGAGAAAAAGAGCCTGGCAAAGATATGTTGTTAATAAAATCATTACTTATTTTTGAGTCAAAGGTGAAACTCAGCCCAGTGGGTATGTTTCTCTTTTTTCCATGAAGCTTCCAACAGGTTAAAACAGGATGTTTGTGTTGTTGAGAGGATGCTCTCAAGAGGACAGACATGAATGGCAGGCTGTCAGTAGATAAACACAACTGTAGAAGCCGATTATCTCTGACAATGTTTCTACTGTGATTACAGGGATTTGGTCCTGCTGACTGCTTTCTGTTCTGTCAATTCACCTGTTCTGTTTAAGTGATGGCTCTTTGTCATTTAGACTCAAGTGCCCAATATGCCAGTGTTTGTGCAATATTCTGCCACTGTTGTGAGATGGAGCCATATCACTGATGAGTTGGATAGTGAGGTTATAAAGGAAGACGAATGTATTCTGTTCTCTCTCAGGCTGCATTAGTGATGAATCTTGTTAAATCTTCATGGTTAATAATAATAATAAAAGCAATAATAGACAAGATGTTGTGTTTGGAATCTCTTTACTCATGTGCACATTTAGTGCATGTAGAGCACTTTGCTTGATATTTATAATTGAATCCAGGAGGTTGGCACAAATGAGAATCAAAAATATAGAAGTGCAGTGTTATTCTGCTTATTATTGTAGACATATAAGTGTTTTTTTTTTTTTTTTTTTTTTTAGGGAAACCCACTTCCTCAACAAACAGACCATAAATACAGCTGTGATTGGAGCCAAACAAGTATGTTAAATGTAGTCTGCAGATGACTGAAGTTGTGACTCACCCACATTATTTCCTGTTTTGCTGGAAGTCTCAAAATGTTGTGCACCAATCTCTGTAAAAGCAACAAAAACAATAGGGTTAGATGTTGTTCAGCCTGAGGCACAAACTTAATATTCTTAACTGATGTTACAAGCTTGTCAGTAAACTAATTATTCCCCAATGTAAGAGATGTCCATGAAAATGGACAACCTCATTTCCAATTTTTTAGGCTGAAAGATTTGACATGCACGATGAGTAAGAAAAAGTGGTGAACCAGAAACTTCCAGACAGTTCTAGTGTCCGATTGATAATCTGTTGAGAACGCCACAACCTGAGACACCTCTGAAGAGCGCATCACAAATGCAGCTGAAACTGTCAGAGTAAATGAGCAAATACAGCATCCTGTCAGGACTATTATTGGTCATCCTGACCAAGACATAATATTAATATGTGATCTCTTTTGCATGTCCACAGCACCATGAATAAATATAACAGGTAGGCCGTAGTTACCCTCAGCAAAGTCCTGTGCGTCATGGTAGTCGATTTGGCGCAAGCTGCGATCTCCTTCAATCAGGTCATTCTTAGTGCCACACAGGTAGATCTTACAGTGCTGGAGTACACAACACAGACAAAACAAGCCAACGTTACTGAGTAACACATATACAGGACACAAGGTCAAATAGCTACTTTAACTATTTACCTTTTTAGTCATTTAGTGAAATGTGTCCACTGTCATCAAATAGCTGATCCTCTACATACGTATTTATGCTAAATAAACACAGCATCCAGTCAGCTCCCAGATGGTATCTAACCTGTGTTATATGTACTTAATAACCACGTTTGTAACACATCCACAACAGTGATGGCAGACAACAAAACAAAGAAATCCAGTTATACACTTTTACTGCTCCTGGGTTTACTTACAGCTTTATGAACTGGTATGAAGCTACATTATAATGATGTGGGGTAGTGGTCCTGTTAATATTACTGACAAATAATATCTGTCAAGTATATTAGATAAAACTTATGAGGAGAGAGCTTTCTTACCTCCTCGCAGTTTTGCAGCTCTTTCACCCAGAACCGAGCTCGCTGAAAACTGCTGCTGTCAGTCAGATCTGAAAACCAAGAATGACAAAAACATACCATAATAACAACAATCGTAATAATCAGCAACAGTAATTTGAAACTGTGTATGTACACTTTTAGTTATCCACAAAGGAAGCCATATTCTCCTTTATATTGTACACAAGTACAAGCCTGCAAACAGTGCAGGAGTTAAGTATTAATGATCTGGTCAAATAAAATCTACAGAAAGAAGATGGAAGGTAAAGAAGAAAGAGGACAGCAGACCCAAAAAAAGAAATTAAATAAAACATGACAGCAGTGTGAGTAATCCAGAGGGAAATGCCATCAACTATTTCCAAAGCGCCAAAGTTCCCCGACTTATAGCAAACACATGTAGACTATTTCCAAAATGTGTAAAGTTGCAGAGCCATATAAAGTGTCTTCTGCAAGCAGACTTCATAACCATAACAATGATCCCATAGTAACTGTGTCTACATTCTTTCATTGACTTTGTGATACATGGCTGTGATAGCGCTGAGAAAAGGGGAATATAACCAAGTCTTTACTCAATCTGCCCCATCTTGTCTTCACTATCAACAATTTCTACCTGCATCAGAGATTGTAGACGAAACCAGACTGTCTTGTATCCACAGCTACTGTAATCCTAACAAGTAACTTTTAAGGAGGCAAATGCCAGCTACATGTGCATGTGAAGTTGGTAGTTTAGAAATACATCTAGATGTTGAGCTCTGACAGCTTTCCATAAAGATGATCAAACAGTCTAGTTTTACCATAGCAGACTATGGCCGCCCGGGCTCCTCTGTAGTAGATTCTGCTCATAGCTTCATAGCGCTCTGATCCAGCTGTGTCCTGTGTGAGTTAGAGAGAAGAGTGAGACAAACCTAAGGAAGACTACGATTCATCTAAATGGAGGCAAGGTGAAATGATATGTGAGAAAAGACCTTGCTTCCTGTTTAAAATGAACAGCTTAAATGTAATCATGTGTGCCGCCAGGTCCCTTCGCCTCACAGCTAGAAAGTAGTGGAGTCACACAAACTGTTCTGGCACATTTTTCTTTCTCCTAATTCTAATCAAAGCGATTACAAAGAAAGGGGAAGCAGATAAGAGAGACCACAACAAGTGAATCATTATGTATAAAGGTCCTTCACAGACCTTCAGTCAGTACAGTGGTGAAATTCAGCAAATGACTATATGTGCATGTCTATATACATGTAAACACAGCATTGTAATCAGCTAATAAAAGAAAAGTCAATAGACATTTAAAGTAGAAAAAAACGCAGTCCTAAATACTCTACAATAACATCTTTAAGTTCTAAAACTGCAGACTACAAACTGGAGTTTGGTTTTTATTACAAATTCATTTTATAATTAAAGTTTTATCGTTAAAGCTAATTTACTCACTTATGCCCTTTTCTTGCCATTGAAAAATTTTAGCAATTGACAATTTTAGACAACATAAATAACACAATAATATTCCTGCTAAATGTTAACTAGATAGAGATTTTTTTACATGATTTCATGTCATGTCCTTGTAGACACTGTTTTCTGTTTGAGTGTCTAAGTGTCTAAGTGTAATATTTTGTTTCATGTCTGTGATAATTAATGATCAGCATAAAAAGCACAAAATGGAGGTTTACAGCTATTTTATGTCACTCAGTCTGACTAACAGCCTTCTAACTTCAAAACCTTTGTTCTTACTTTCTGCAGTTGCTACACTCTGATTTGAAAAACAAACACAATACACGCACGCACACACACACACACACACACACACGTCATTCCCATGACATAGCTTTTAACTTACCCATATGCCCAGGGTTATCACTTTCTCTCCCACCTGAATTGGTTTGGCAACAAAAGCAGCACCAATAGTCTGTCAGGAAGTGAAAACAGGGGCAGTAAAGCATGAGACACTCATGGAGTCCCTGTAGACTGTGGGTATTTTCAGTCTGAACTTTCACAGACCACAAGCTTAATGGGCATTTATGGAAGACAGGATAAAGTTCTGTTAGACTGATACTTGTCTGCTACCTCAACTACACATTGTTCCCCTCTTTAAATAGGTATTGTACACAATTGACTGAAGAGGCAAGCTAATTTATCACAACATGTGATCATGCAGTTTTTTTTTGGTTGAACAACTAAAAATCACATTAAGATTGTTAAACATACAGCTATGCATATGCGTGTATTTTACTGTCGTAAGTGGTGGATGAGGAACTAGTTTTAATTAAATTATACAGAGCTGGGTTTCTCTATTTGGTCCAAACCTTCAAATGGTCACAAGATGAATGTGAAGGAACATGAGATGAATAATGGGGCAGGAAAAACTCTTTGCATCTCCTACAGTTATTGAAATGAAGCCACTCCTCTGGTGCGACTCACAAAAACCCATACACAGCTGAAATGTAACAAGGGCCCCCTAAACGAGGGGTTTACAAAAACAGCAAGTAGAGCCTGCATGTTGAACTATGGGTTTAATCGTTAACGATGATAAATAAAATCTCAATCTGCAAAGCAACTAGTAATCAAAGCTGTCAAATTAATGTAGTGGAATAAAAGAATGCTATTCTTCCCTCTAGAGTGTGGTAATGTAGAAGTATAAAAAAACATACACTAAAAATACTCAAATAAAGGACAAACATTTTAACAATATTTAAGTACATGTTAATTTCCTTGATTACTTTCTACCACTGAAAACTAGTGAGTAGCATGTAAAGGATTTCTGTTTCAGATGGATTTGCAAGAAATTCTAAAACTTTGTGAGTTATTGTGAGTAGACTTCTTCTTCTCCTTTCGGCTTTTCCCTTCAGGGGTCACCACAGCGAATCAATTGCCTCCATCTAAGCCTGTCTCCCGCATCCTCTTCTCTCACACCAACTACCTTCATGTCCTCTTTCACTACATCTATAAACCTCCTCTTTGGTCTTCCTCTAGGCCTCTTGCCTGGCAGTTCAAAACTCAGCATCCTTCGACCTATATATTCACTATCTCTCCTCTGGACATGTCTGAACCATCTCAGTCTGGCCTCCCTGACTTTATCTCCAAGCTATTGTGAGAAGACTGATGTCTATTAAAGATATTCAAATACATTTTGAATAGAAATCTGTAACAGTAAACTGTGCTAAAAAGTCAAGGGGTCTGAATATTTTCAAAAGATACTGTATCATGTAATGTAACTGTCAGTTTTCTAAAACTAGTATATGTTTTTAAACAGGACACTAGCGAGGCATGACTGAATAGTTTCCATGTTTATGTTGAAAATTCTTACAAAAATGCGTGTCTAATGCAGTATGTGTTAAAAGAAACATGAAACACCAATACATCCCAGGTTTCCATCAGAGCTTTTATGCTGATGATCACAGACTTAAGCCTCTATTACCACAACATCCCCAGGGCTTAATATAAAAATTAAGCCCTGGGGTTTTTCTTTTTCTTCTTTTCTTTTAGGCAACTATTATGGGAGGAATCAGCAATGGGCCAACATGGAATTTGAAGCAGAGCAGCTGACACTCACGTTCTGGTATGGGCCGACCAAGAAGCGATGATGAACATATCTCTCCACCAGGCTGGTCTTCCCCACACTTTCCTTTCCCAGCATCACCACTTTGGCATCCACACGCATCGCACTCATAGTAACTGAGTTTCAAACAGCTCAGGAGAAGCAGACAAAGGGAATGAGGTTGAATTAGGAGGCAGCTACTGGGCTGCTCAGTGTGCTGTGTGACAAAAAGACAGGAGACAAACAAGTGACAATAACAATTTGCAATTATTTAGGAACAGTAAATTATCATTTAAGACCAAACCTTTCTGGTATTAGTTAAATACATTTCTTCGTCTTACACACAAATCTCATCTCTTGTAACATGAAATGAAACCAAACTAAAAAAATCTTCAAGTTACAACTTCAACGTCTCAAGATGTAGTCATAAAATGTCATAAAATGGTGGCAAAAGGGCCATCACAGTTTTTCAAAGCCTAGCTCTTCATGTCTTGCTTTGTCCGAACAACGGCCCAATAGCCAAAGATATTCAATTTACATTGTTTTAAGATGGAGTAGAGCAGTACGTCCTTATACTTGAGAGGCTGAAAACTTTTGGCATTTTTAATTGAAAAAAGCTTTAAAGATTACACGATTGTGACTATAGTTGTTTCTGTCGAATCGATTTATCAACTTATTGCTCCAGCTCCATACGCCTCCTCTTAGTCACAAAACCTGTTTTATTTAGCTGGAGTTCTCTGTCCAACAATCCAAACACTGATGTGGACACTACATGAATTAGATATTAAATCTAAATCCATATATATATAAATATAGTTATATAGGTTGCACTTGACTAATAAGTAAATAAGTCTAATCCATTTTAATTTACTGAGTTAGTAACAGCACAACTGTAAAAGAGAGAACTACAAAGCAACAAGCACTAGGTTTTGATATATAACGCTGGGCTGAATCTGAAAATAAATAGAAAGTGTTACATGGTCTTCTACTGTTCACTTAATTCAGATGTAACAAGATGCTGTGTCATCTGTATATTGTTAACTTAAAACCTTAAGTGTCCTTTGATAAAACTACATTAAGATATGAGTCGTTCAGTTTCAACATGACATGGCCAAAACAGCCGCAGCCAAAGCATTACTGGTTACTATGGTCCGAGAGCTAGCCTTGCTCATTTCAGCACCGTACACAAATGCTGTGAACCCACCTGGTTGTTAGCTTGAATGATCAATGTTTTCTCCACATCAGGAGCCAAACCGGGGCTTTCATCCGCCGATTCACAGAAAAGCCAACCCGTCCGTCATTTCTGCCCAGCCTTGCTAAACCGGCTGCTGTGGATGGGGCAGCTAGCTTGGTTAACCCTCCCGACACTGTTGCGCAATGGCTGAAATTACAAACAAGCCGTCAGTTGGATGAGGTAACAGACGGAGACGGTACTAACATCGTCTCTGGTTCACAGAGGCTCCATTTTCGGACAACAAATCCAAGCTAACTGATGGGGACCGGACAGTCCGGCTGGGGTGCTTCACGTTTCTGAGGGGAGGAGGGGGTGGGGGTAAAAAGATCCAGCTGAGCTTTGTTTGTTTGGGTGGGAACCACAGAGGTGGAGAGAGGCGGTTTACGCCGGAAGGAAGTGCCCGAATTACGTGACACAACCTCCGGATGTTGGGAAGCTCCGCTGGACGTCCAGCCTGTGGCGATGGCGCTGGAGCTAACCAACCGGAAACAACATCTGTAGCATGTCATTTGTGTACAAAACATGTGGCTATGACACGATAGATGTTTCTACATTAAAACACAAATATGACATTAATTGGATAAAGCAATTTTTTAAAAATGATTAACCCCTCGATTTGGTGGCCTCTTCTCACTGATGTGAGATTATGAAATAAATAAAATCCCAATTAAACAATCAGAAAATCTTAAACAAGCAGTATTTGCATGGGGAAATGATCCACAGTCCCATCTCTTCATCAGTGCCACAGATCAACCGACATCCAGAAACAGATCTATGCTCTTAAAGAATTGGTTTGAGGACAGCTCTTGAATTGCATTGAATTCATCTTTTGTTTCAATTTCCCAACATCTGATACACAATTTAACCATAGTAATCAAAAAACCTTTGTATTTTAATACTTGCCTACCTAATATTTCTGTGGCTCCATACACAAGTGTTCGTTATCCTATAACTTTTTTTAAAAAAGAGAGCTTGTCTATTGTCTCACAAATATCTTATTACCAAAAAGATAAGATAATTTAAAAAGTGTGTACAAAAATTTTACTAATGCGTAACATTACACGTTAACATTAACAATATGTATGTCTCATGTTCTTTTGCACTAAACATCCTGAAACTGTGCCCCATCTATTTTGGCATTATTATTAAACTAAAAGATTATGACAAGAGGTTTCTGAGATAACGAGAGAACATACAAAATAGTAAAATATTAACTATCGAGAAGCATCGAGAACATTTTTACAATTAAAAAAATAACTAATAATATAATAATAATTGGTTAAATAATGAATTGGTTATTTAATTTTATGTCAATCAACTAATCTCGTGAAATCCAAGGATGCAAGGCGGCTTGACAGACTGGTGGAGGGGGCTGGCTCTGTCCCTGGTGTGAGCTGGTGTGGAGGTGCACACAGAGGAAGGTGGAGGCCATACTACAGTGCGTGGAGCATCCTCTTCATTTAATTTTGTAGGAGCAGAGGAGAGGCTGTACAATAGCCTCATGGCTCTGCAGGACAGAGAGACTAAGGAGATCATTTGTTCTAGAGCCATAAGCCCTTATAACTCTCTCTCTGTAAGACAGGCAGTCATTTTCAATGAACTTTTATTAATCAATTTTATTATTTTTATTATTATTGTTGTTGTTATTGTTATGACAACCTAATTTACCTCTGGAGATAAATAAAAGTATATCTATCAATTAATCTACTCATCATTATATGAGCTATTTGTAAATTGCTATTGCTAAATAACCAATGTTAGCACAGCGGGAAAACATGTCCAAGCTGAGAACATTATGGTGATCCACGTGGCAGTAGAAAACCAGACCGAAAGCTCGAAAGGATTGTCTCAGGTGTGAGCAGACAGAGGAGAGGTGTCAACACACGAGTTGCAGATGCAGAATGGAGAGATGAAGGAGAAGTGGCTCAACAAGTTGAGCCAAATGGGGGCAGACAAGGTCCTGACCCAGCAAAGTGTTGAGCTTCAGATATACCATGTGTACTGATCATATTAATTTGAATAATGACTTGTTGGATCCTAAAAGTTTGTTTAGAGGAGAAAATACTGAAATATATGCTGCCTTTACAAGAGCTTGCCATAAAAACTTACAAAGAGCAGGCAAAAATGAAAAAGGAGGAAATTAAAACAAAGACTGAGATGGAAAATGAGCTGAAGGAGAGAAAAGAGGAGAGGTGGAAGAAAGAGAGAGAGGAAAATGAGAAAAAGGAGAAACTGAGGAGAGAAAATATGGAAAGAGAAGAAAGAAATGCAAACAAAAATTGTTTTTAGTCATTTTGCATCTCATTGTAATTGCTCTGCACTGAAGGACACCGCTAACACAGACGGCCAGGGGTAATACATCTCAAACACCATCATTTACACTGTATGACATGAGTTATTTTAAAATCTAAATTATGTTTGGATTGTTGTTCAGGCTACATTACAATGCAGTTCCTATTGTGAATACTAGCGTGGTAATATCAGTCGGTCATGAAGAGCTGCCCAACTGGATGATGTGGTGATTAATGTGGTGAAAAGAAGGATTCACATCCAGTCAAATCAATGAAGCCATGAGATCATTCAGAGCTTTTCTCTGAGATCTGAGATCTGTAACAGTTTTGAAACAAAACCTCAGCACTATAACCTTCATGGAGATCTCTGTAATAGCATTGAGCATTGTACTAGACTGCATTAGTTTTAGCTGAGTGTGCAACGATGATTCATCACTTAACCATTTAACACAAAAGAGCAAAAAACGCAATGTTGGTGTTTGAATTATTTATATTTTTGGTTGTTTTCTGAATAATTACGGAGCAAGTAATCTATCTATCTAATAATAATAATAATAATCTAATAATCTAAATAATAAAAGAACCTTCAAATTAATGAACATATTAATCAACAATTACACTCACACAGTCCTAAATGATAAACAATAAAGATAGAAGTATATGGTTGGTAACAAATATTGCACTGTCCCGTAGTCAGATCAGTCCCGTTGGTTTAAAGAGGTAAAAGTGAGGCTGCAGCAGGGATTGGTTCCGGATCTATGAGATCTACCGGTCCCACCCCAACACAGACCAGAGGGAGACGGAGAGAGGTGGGAGGAGAGAGAGGAGCCAACATGGCTGAATCAGAGGGAAGCGAGTTAACTTCTGGTGGCATTTTTCAGGAGATCTTCACCTCTCCGCTCAACCTGACCTTACTCAGCCTCTGCTTGTTCCTCCTGTACAAGATCTTCCGCGGGGACAGGCCTCCGAACCTGGGCGAGGTGGAAAAAAGCCTGCCTAAACTGAAAAAGAGGGATTTTACCCTGGAAGAGTTGAAGCCCTACGACGGACTGGAGAACCCCAGGATCCTCATGGCTGTCAACGGGAAAGTGTTCGACGTGACGCGGGGGAAGAAGTTTTACGGGCCAGGTAACGTCTCCTCAACCGTCCGCGTCAAGATGCTACCGACCGCCCCCGTCGCCGCTCCGGTGTTACCAACGCCACGGTTCAGGGTTAAACTTTAACAACATATAGCCATTCGCTGGTATTGTTATAATATAAGTTGTTATTTGGCAAATATTGAAGCCCAGGCGGTTGTAACTGGACGCTAACACCACACCCCCCTTTAGCTTGATAGCCGAGGTCGCGTTTCACAACACAGGAGCCGCTGTAGCCTTGAAGCCAGAGATCGTCTCTGCAGAAAGCTAAGTGACTCCGTCTTTTTCTAAAGTGCAGCGTAAAAGCTTCTAAACGTGCCCGAAAGCACTCACTGTTTACCCTGTACCGCGTTAACTTTACTGTCCGCCATTTTATTTTAGTGTCCGAATTCTATACATTAATGATAGAGTAAAGTATGGAAATGGTCACTGAGCGGCTCTACAGGTGTCTGGCCCTCTTTTGTTGGCGGTGCAGTATAAAGAAAAGAGATTTTCACTCTGTCTCTTAGTAATTTAATTCATAGCTTCACACGAAGTCAAGAAATTATAGGACGTGTTTTTTTTTTGTTTGTTTGTTTTTTTTAATCTGCACACCTGTCTATCGTCCTGACAGGTGTGCGCGTGTCACAACATCTGCTGCTTTAATGCCGGCTATAGTGAGGGACATATAATTCTGCACATGCACAAATGTAGAAACTGTACTTGCGTATTACTTCAACAGTCTTTCCTCCCCGAAGCATGAAGAGCTTTGGTTCTGGTAAAAGTTGCTTGATTTGATTGGTTGGTTGGTTTAACTAAAACACCAGGAAAATGCCCAAAAGTCTAAATACCCATGAGTCTTAGGGATTGTTTCTACAGATAAGAAGCCCATCGGACGTGCAGATGGTAACAGTGACAAAATCAAAGTGCTTAGTTGTTCAAGCTGTCAGCAAAATGTGGCATTATAGCTGAGCTATATCAATATCTACACTGATGTGTAGATTGTGCTTTTGGTTTCCCCACCAGTCTTCAGCTGTCAACTATCATGGATGGCTGTCATGACATGACTTAGCTCTATGACTGAATGGTGCTTTTGCCCAGATGCACCTTTGGTTCATAGTTAACGTATCCCCAGAAAATTGTATGTACATGGCATGGGGTTATAGCTTTTGACTTTTTTTTTTTTTTTTAATCAAAGAATTAGACTACATATTTTGTAACTTGGCTCTTAATCATTTGCATCGAAAAGGGAGAGAGAAAGCTGATCCAAGATGAAGAGGAAGTCCAACTGAGAGTCGCCTGATATTGTTTTGGGGGTAAATAAATTGACACCTGAAGTATCTCCTCCCACTTTGCAGTTATTGTGTTGCTTCCCTGATCTATGTAGGTGGTTTTTTTTTTTTTTTTTTGTAGATAGTAAGATGCGTTGTAACATTTCCATTACCTAAGAATCTGTTCACTGAAACATTTCTGTTAGATGGAAACAGATACAGAGTTAGACCTCTCTGTTTTTATCTTATCTCAGACTGTAACCTCTTACCAACATGATAACTAACTGCCATGAAACTGTTTCACTGCACTGTGCGCACACTGAAATTCTGCACTTGTTTGTTGTATTTTAGGAATTTGACTGAGTTTAAAATTTGACCCAGGTTCAGGGTTTTGCTGAAGGACACTTTGACAGCATTTGTTGCTGCTGCAGGCTGTTAAACTTGTAACATCTATTACATGAATGCTGTGACTGAATGTTGAAACAAATGAAAATGATATAGTGATTGCTCTATTTTTTTTTTTTTCAGAAATGCCCCAAATGTTAAATGTTGTCTAAACACAAGAAGCCATAAAGAAATTATTACTGCAGACGAACAGCATGAAAAGACTATGGTTATCTGTGGTGACATTGTGTGTCATTGCTGTGTTTTTAGTTGTTTTTGGAGAAAACTTTAGCTTTGTGAAAAAACTCCATATCATGGTTTGATTAACCACCAAACTTACCCCTCAAACAGATTCGTATCTCAACGTTATCGCTGTGAATTCACTTCACCATGTGTTTGCTCTGTGTCTTGTCTGTTGTGCAGAGGGGCCGTATGGAGTGTTTGCAGGTAGAGATGCATCCAGAGGTCTGGCTACGTTCTGTCTCGAGAAAGAGGCCCTGAAAGACAAACACGACGACCTGTCTGACCTGAACGCCATGCAGCAGGAGAGCCTCTCTGAGTGGGAAACTCAGTTCACCTGTGAGTAGACATGTGACTATATCAGGCTTTCACATTACGATTATTGTGGCCTAAATTATCACTAGATGTTTTTCCCTTTCATGCCTGATTTATAAAGCACTGTAAATGTCAATTTTATAAGTGCTATTTAAATAAACATTATTATAAAATTTTCTATGTAATGTTATCCCTCAAAATACTTGCTCTTTAGAGGCTGCATCTGGTGTATATCCAGCCCTCCCCCTGTACTAAACTGTGAACTGCTACATTCATGTAAAATTCAGTTTAAAACATAAAGAATTGGCCAGGTTGAATGTTAACAGCTAAGAAGAGGGAATGAATTTGCAGCCTGTTTGTGACTCTTATTTTCTACATTCATGCTCGTTTTCAAGCATGTGTGCTTGTGTCCTGATGTCTGAGTGTAAATTATTAAAATGATTTTGAAAAGGCAAAGTGTTGGACAGAGGGACAGTGGCTCAGTTACTTTGGGCTCTCTGCTTCTTGACATTTTGTTAACTTTTAAGTCAGTGAAACAATTAAATTGGCTTAATCAATAATGAAGATAATGATTAAATGTAATCATTAGTTGCAACAAGTTAAAAATTAAATGAAAGAAATAATTAAATTACATTACTTACATTAATGAATTCCAGAAAAAGCTACACTAGAAAACACAATGAAACATGAACTGTTTTTGTCTATTACAGTTAAGTATGACTACGTTGGCAAGCTTCTGAAACCGGGGGAGGAGCCCACAGAGTACACAGACGATGAGGAAGGAAAAGGCGACAAAAAGGCAGTCTAGAAAAAGTGACCAACAGGGAAAAGTGACAGATGCCTTAATGTTTGTTTGTAATTTGATGCTGGTTGCCCCCTGTTAGGGCTGTTCAGAGAAAACTCTTCCATCTTCTGTATGCATTCTAGTATGTTTTGGATCATAGCAATCCTGGATTTTATTTTACTTGCCAAATAAACTTCATTCATTTCCGTTTATGTTATATGAAGGTTAGATGGCATTAATGTTTCAATATACAGTTTTCTGACGTAGAGCAGTGCGGCAGTGTTGTTAGATCAGATCACTCTTGTGGAGAATCAGAACTTCCAACAATATTATGAAGCCACTCACAATTCAATGTTGTGGAGATTGGAGTCTAAAGAGGGACATCAGCTTTGTCCAGCTCCTTTCAATAACAGTTGTTCTTGTTTTATTGCAGGTTGTATACATTCCTTTCATGCAAGGTTCAACTCAACTTGCTTTAAAATTAATTACCTTAGAAAGTTGCATTCAAGATAAAGGTGGTTGCTTGGGCTTTATTCTCATATCTCATGTCTATTTTGACGTTTGGGCTTTGCTAACTTTGCACTTGCCGCCTCTATTGGAGACATTCAGGAATTACAAACTCAAAAAAAAATCTCTTTAAAGCTTTCCAACTAAACTTTTTCATAGAAATCATTTTCAAACACTGTTGTTGAATCGGACCAAAAGCTAATTTGGTAAACCGACAAGATTGTTGTGTTTGCTTGGAGTCTAAGACAAATATTTGAAATGATTTGTGTAACATCAAAGTTTATTTGGAAAACTTCGGGAGGTTTGAGACTTGGAGAGGTATTTGCCCTGGTATACATTTTGACCATATACATTTTTGTGTCTCCTGAATCTCTACACGCAGAATTAGCACAAGCCATAATAATAAACACCCAGGTTGGGAAAAGAAACCAACATCTTGCAGTTGTATACATTTTCTTTTACAGGAGAGCAAATGCAGCTAATTGGACCAAATACTGATGAGCTGAAGGAAATATTTGACACTTTAAAGATGTCGTCAACTAAACACTGCAAAACAGATTTCCTTTAAGCATCTTTTCTCAATAAACTCCACCTAATTGTAACAAGCTGCCGGTTGTATTCTTTCTTGCTCAACGCCTTTATTACCATTATATAATAAATGCTATTTGTCAGCTCTTTACAATAAAAGATGGTGATGACATTTAGATGTTTGAAACATTCCAACTCATCAAATGTCTCTGCTGCTCTTGTTCATTTAGGTCAGATTTTAAATGTCTGATGTCCTGTGCCTTAAGTAATTGAAACCAATTCTCATAGGCAATAGACCATATCAGTAACAGTAACTTCAGTTAGCTGATAACAACTAGGTAAATGTTGATTACGTCACTTTCCAGCAATATTTTACAGTATAACTTGGACAGGCTTTTCCACAAGTGTGCCAGTGTATTGCTGTAGAGGCTTTGTTTGCAAGAAAAAAGCTGATCATTTTTAAACCTGTTATGTGGAAGAATTAGCTTTGTAGAAAAATGTTTGGTGTTAGATAATATTATAATATATAATATTGTTCTTTGCCACTGTCATGCCTGTAAATACTGGAGAGATAGGCTGCTTTCCAAAAAACAGGTGCAAAGAGGGAACTTATTCACATGAATGTTCATACTGTTGTCATCATGAATGATATTTTGATTTAATAAAGAAGACTGCAAAACGATGGCTGTGTATTTTTAACATCTGTACTGTACTGACTGTGTTGTTGTTGAAAAAGGACGTATTTTGTCGATTTTTACAGTGGAAAGAAGTATAATACAGTCCCTGTATCAATCTGTCATTAGAAATAAACCTTTGTTCAAAAGGTACTTATTGTAATTTTTAAAAAAAAAATGTAATTAAAAATATTAAACCATAATTATGACTTTAACAACACTGTTGTATTTTATACATTTGACACGATCTGAGACGATCGTGTCAAATGTAGAAAATACAATTCGGGCTTTTAAAAATTCATTTTTACAATGTGTGGCATTAACAAAAAAGTCGATTGAAATTTGATTTGCGGAGTGGAATTGACCCAAACCGACTCATCTGAATATAAAAACTTTTGTCAGTTCAATCAGTTAGGTTGTAATTTGACCTTTTGGGAGCGGACATATGAATATATGGATTACAACTGAGTTTCCGCAATATTATAATTTAAATTTTTGACATAGACGTAAACCAAGTAGGGACAAAAGGTATGTGTCAGAAGTGGGATTCGAACCCACGCCTCCATTCGGAGACCAGAAGTCCCGTCTCAGCGGAAGGAGCTTATCCTTGAGTCTGGCGCCTTAGACCACTCGGCCATCCTGACACGGTGCTAGAGCTGCACTGCCGGCTTGGTTATATCAGTGATAACCCACTCCGTGACACCCACTCTGTCGTTGTGTGATGCTGTATTTCAAATATGAATAAATACGTATTCGGGTTTATATCATTATTTTTACCCCGTGCGTGTGTTTTTTCTGCTCTTTACGCATTTAACGCGTGGTTTTCGTCGGCGCATGCTCACACCGACGATCGTAATATCCGCTGCGTCTACGTGCGGCGGCCATTACACTTCCGTTCTTCAAGGGTATCTGAAGACACCAGGCGAAACAACATGTACCGGTTTGCTAAAGCTGCAGTCAACGTCACTGGTAAGCAAATTGGGTTTTCAGATAAATATATACTATATGTGTGTATTTAGGTCAGGCAGCAGTTTATTATCAGTCGTGCACAAGTTGGACCGGCCTCTGTTTGGTCGGTGACCGCGGCCGGGCTGTGAACTAATGCTAACATTAGCATCTCACCAAAGACGTCGTTACATGTCTTAAAACACTCAATGTAATCAATTCAAATGTAATTAAATGTCATAATTTAATTATCTTCCCCTAATTAATCTAACTAGTCGTTTCGTTGGAAGTAGCCTTTTACTGGGCTGTTCTTTTCTTCTTGGTAACAGTAAATCACTTGGACAACGATGAGCTATTTTGTTTGTAATATTTATTCTCTTTCCTGTAATTGTGGAAATGTACATTTGTTACGGATAAGACAGGTTAAACTGTCAAGATGGTGCCTATGAAATTAGACTGTGTGATACAGAGATGGCGAAGCACACTCCCCTCAACTTGTTTCAGAAACCATTTTGAAAGGATTTGGACCGAGGTCTTTCATGACCAGTAAAAGTAAGCAGAAACATTTTATGGGAGCGTTACCTCTTTGAGAAAAGCAATGTGACTATTACTTTTATTATTTGTTGATTTGCAACAGTCGCATTTGAAACGCTCACAAAATCCCAAAACCCAAGGGGATGTCTTCAGATCTCCTGTATTAACTGACTGACAAGTCCAAATCCAAAGATTCCACACAGGCAAAAGCCAATTCTGATGTTTCTTGGTCATATTTTAATTTAGTCCCATATTGTCTTTGCTGTCTGTACACAAGACAGATCAGTTTAAAACAAGGGTCACACAAGGCCGTGCTGTATTCATGTTCATGACTTTCTGCGTTTATACAGATCTACATTTGAGCAGCCATAAATCAGTAAATTTCACAATGACATAAATTCAAAGACTTAAACAATATGTTATCAGAATTGTTACTTATTCATTTTCTGTCAAGTGACTAAATAAATAACCAAATAGTCATTGCAGCTCTAAATTTGTCAGTGTCACCAGTGTATATCCTAGTTTCCATTACATCGGGACATAATTGCACTTTTTGGTAATAAGATATCTTGAGTTTATTAGACATTAGGTTAATAAATGGGAAAGGTGAAAACAGCATGCAAATCTAGAGAAGAGAGAGAAAAGGAGAGAAGAAGACAAAGGTCTTTGGCTTTATTGTTTGTAATGGGGAGGGATTTGAAGTATTAAGTTTTATTTTATGATGTGATTGAGAGGATGTACAGAAAAGGCTATAATAGGAAACTGCAAAGGGGCAAATTGGCTGCATCTTGCTTTGTGCTTTTGTGTGTGTCTGTGTCTATATAATAATAATAATTAATAATAAAGTTAGAAATCATGCATTGTACAAATGCCAGACTGTGTTTTGTCTTTGTCCAGGTCAGGCAGTGCGACAGGTGAGGCATGGCTCCACCAACAACCATGCCTTCCACTCCAAGTATGGCACTGGCCTGATGGTTGGTGGAGCTGTCTTCTGCACAGCTGTATGGGCATATGTAAGTAGTGCTATCATGTCGGTCACATTTATTTATGTCCTGAGTAGACAGCTTGCTCACAAAGTGATATATAGAGCAACATGAGTGCTGGTAAAATAGTAGTTAATTTTTCACGCAAAATAAAATTTATGCTATATATGCCCCTAGAATACATTGTGGCTTTGGGGATCAGTCACAGGACAGAAAATATTTGTTGTGCATATGAAACAAAGTGTAATGGTAGATACTACAATGCACTGAGGACGGTGCTGCTGCAGAAGTATTGAACAGATAAACCAAATGACTAAAGTTTAGCCTGGATCTCACATTTAAACTAAAAACATTTATTTTCTGTAGTTGTTATATTTTTCATAGTTTAAAATACTTACTTTTCAAATATTTTATTAACTACCTTCACATTAAAAACAACTGTCTATTTTCCATCTTGACTGTAGATGTTAATAACAATAAAATCATAGAGAAATGATATAGCACATTCAATTTTTTGGCTAATTGTGGCTTCTGTCCTACCTTGATGAAGATATTATGTGAGCTGAGTGTTTGATTTATATTTTTGTTTGTTAATCTTAATTCACAAATGGCAAATCAGACAAATAACACCAGATTATTTCCCAATTTACCCCCGAATGTTGCTGATAATTACAACCACTAGAGGGCGACCTGTGCATGTTTGACAGTATGACTCAGCACAGAATCTGAGAATCTTTTATGATTTTTACCACAATATAGAGGCTAATTTTTTGTTAATGTATTTTAATTTGTTTTCACAGTTTGCAAAAATGTCACAACTGCAGAAATTAGACAAAAAACAAACAAAATGGCAAAAAAGAAAATATGCAAATAACGGCCAAATGGACTTTGTCTTGTTTTTGGATTTAAAATTGAATTTCTTTGCATTAGGTTTTTAAAGAATCTTAAATTTGTAAGGAACCCTGTTATCCCTCTGTAAATGGATAAGACATTTATTTTGGGATTAAATTAAAATTTAAATGATGGTTCCTGTTTTTGTGCAGGTGGCGACTCAGACTGGCATCACTTGGAATCTGTCACCAGTTGGAAAGGTCATGCCCAAAGAGTGGAGAGAGTCTGAGGAGTGAAGAGCTGCCATGACAGACCTTTGTCTCACCTAATAAACCTTCTGGTTGTACAGATGAAAAATGGATATGTGTTCAGACAGTGAATGCCTGTACTTATTCCAACATGTTACTTTGTTCTAATAAATTAACTGTGATTCTACTGATGATTGTTTCATCTTTTAGCTGTACCCAGCTGTCAGTAAGTTAGTTGGTAATTTATTGTTCCTCAAGCTGACATCCTAGTGTTTAAAGTCATTATCAAATTAACATCCATGGAGGGAACTTTTAGGACAATCTATGATGCCAGTAAATTTAAAATACACTGTTTGATTTAAAGTGACAAATTGGTTATATTCACAAACAATTTCATCCCACACCAGGTTACTGAAAACTGAAGAGATGTTTGTTTTGCTAGTATTTGTTAAAATACATTGTTTTTATAATGTGAGAGTATAAAACTATAATAAATATAGTATAAAATGATCTGCCAGGGACACATCACATTCATAAATCTAGAGAATCTAACAATATGGCCTGTATGACATATTTTTTTTTCAATCACTGGAAAACTTTTATTCATCCCAGAACTATCTCTAAAGTAGAAAGGAAACTCCCATTTCCCCATAAAACATGGTGAGGCACATGTGGTTTTATGTCATGTATTTTTGCAGTTATTCATTTATGTAGATAATTATTCATATGGGAAGATTTGCTTGAAGTATTACAACCAGCCCTTTTTTTTCTATTAAACAAAGACAGGTAATACAAATAGCACTTAAAGGTGAAAAATGTTGGAAGACATTTCTTTAAATGGAAAGAAAAAAAGATATGGTTACATAAATATAAAACTATTTATTTTCTTAAAGATAGAAGAAAGGTTTTGGAAGTACTGAAAGGCTTATTACTCTTGATGTTGTTTAAAAGTAATTCATTTGAGTAAGGAGAATAATTAAGTTAAATAGACATTCAAGAGGGCCATTATTTATTTTTTGGTTGTCATAGGAACAAATATCTTAGGGTGAAGGAGTAATAGTTAACAGGTTTAAAATGATGAGTCTCACATTACATTCAAAAAAGACATTTTGTTTTTAAATCGTGTTTACAAAAGTGGATTCATGAATTCATTCTGAACTTCCTTAGCTTTGTTTAGTATGCGATATTCAAATGGTAAAAGCTCAGATCTACAGTTTATATCTTCAGTTTCAGATCTTCATAAAACAGTTTTTTCTTTATTTCTCTTATCCCTGTTGTATTAGAACCAACAAGGCTGAGGCCAAAATGACAGTGTGACGTCAGAGAACTGACAGCCACTGAATCCAATCATATGCAAGGCTGTCATCCGCGCTGTAGCCAATCACCTGCGGGGGAGGGTGCCCCGCCCCGCCCCGCCTGTGCCCATCAGCGTTTCACTAAGGTCACCGCTGTCAGTCGGTGTTTTACTAACCGTCAGCCGAAGGAGGCGGAGGATCCCCAGCGAGGAAGGTGCAGGAAAGAACCAGCAAAACCAGCAACATGTCTCTGTCTAACAAACTCACCCTGGACAAGGTGGAAGTCAAGGGGAAGCGCGTCATCATGAGGTGAGCGTTTATCGTTAGTACGTTAGCTTCGGGATGAGACTCGGATGATCGGAAATGGGTTTGTCTAACGTTAGCTAACTGACATTTTAGACTCCAGACATGTCCCTCCTGCATTAACAGACTATTTAATGCCACATAGTGCCGATGTGAAGGCGGAAATTGAGTGTTAACGGTGTGTGAGTCGATTTAGACTATTGAACAGAGGGCAGGAAGTGAACTTGGTGGTTGTCACGTTTTCAACCTACGTGCCCACGAGGAGATGCTGCATGGATGAAACCGACTGAGTCACCGGAGTCAGTCCCTCATGTTAAACTACCATCACTGAGAGTCAGTCCCTAATGTTAAACTACCATCACTGAGAGTCAGTCCCTCATGTTAAACTACCATCACTGAGTCAGCCTCTCATACTAAACTACCATCACTGAGAGTCAGCCTCTCATGTTAAACTACCATCACTGAGATACAGCCCCTCACGTTAAACTACCATCCTGCATGTGTCAGGCCCCTTGGGTTACAGTAACATCACTGCAGTAATCCAGCCTCTCATGACACAATAAGACTTGGTACATTTATCACACACTGCACTAATAATATAAAGATGTTCAGTGGTCCTTCAGGTGTTCAGGTACTTAATTAAAATGTCAAATATGTAATCTATCAGTCTATTACCTTCAAAGTAATGACAATTGCTCCATAGTGAACCGAGCCCCAAATGATGTCTTTGTGACTTTGATAATGATCATTTTTAGTTCTTTAATGTTATACATCTGTCAAAATTAACAAGTCAGATGTGTAAAATACTCAGTGAAATATAGTCAAAAAAGTAATCATTTAATGTTTAGATACAGGAAATCTTACATAATTATTTTTATGATTTAAATGTTTAAGCTTTAAAATGTTAAATGACCAAAGTTGTTTGTCTAAAGTTTCAAGAGTCCATATTCCATATTTTTAATCAACTAATTGTTCTAACTCTGGTGTTAATTGTCTTGATGAACTGCAAGTGGGTTCAGTGCCTTGGCAGTGCAGTCCACGTAGATATTAATTCCCTCTACTCCTCAGCTCCAAAGATGTTGTGCTGCGTGTGCTGCTGTTTAAAAGAACTTAATCACTTTTTCAATAAAAAATAGTTGCTTTTAAACTTATCTGAAATGACACTGTTATTTTTATTGTTCTGTCATTTTCCATTTACTTACTGGATGTTTCTGCAGACTGTAAAGGCCAATGGCAACAGAAGTGCACTTGAAACCAACACCCGGTTTATGGAAATGTCAGAGGGTCATTTTGGTTTGCTCATGTTGGTGGTGCAACAGGCATCATAGGACAAGGTTCACCAGGAGAAGCCCCCAGCTCAGTGCTCACTGCTCACTGCTCAGTGTTAAAAGGTCAAGTTCATATTATATGCTGCACTGAGTTACTTCATATCACACCTAGGGCCTGTCACAGCCTGCAGAGTGCAGGAGAGGTGGTGTGTGAGCTGCTGGTCCAGAATTAAAAAGAGGCAAAAAAAAAAGAGACCCAGAGCTGCCTGACAGAAATTTGTTCAGGAGCCAAATGCAGCAGAGGCCAGAAGCTGACTTCATCTAATTGGTTGAGCTTATCTGTATAGATGGAGATCAGGAAAAGTTTTTCTATCTTGAAAAAGTTAGACTTAAGTCCAGAGAAAATGAAAAAAGGAAGAGGAGGAGGAAAGACAAGAGGATGTTTTGAAACAAGGCTCTCTGCAATTGAAAAAAAATAGTCATCTATCCATGCCCAGAATAACTTTGGTTTCACTTGACAAGATTTAACCCATGTACTCATCTTATTTCCTGCCACAAAAGCATCTTAAGATGTAATATCTGAATCCTGTTTTACTTTGTGTAAACAATGTGTAACACAATCTTCAGTGACGTGCAGGTCCACCCCTACAAGTTAACATTGCCTGTGCACGGGAGCTGTTGAGCCACTGAACTGCTGACAGTTGGGTTTTAGATTAAGACAATGGATTGCCGTTATTATGGCAGTGTGTGTGTGTGTGTGTGTGTGTGTGTGTGTGTGTGTGTGTGTGTG
>CM076660.1:21910453-21949814 GCA_038496675.1 Rachycentron canadum | reverse complement strand
TGTGTGTGTGTGTGTGTGTGTGTGTGTGTGTGTGTGTGTGTGTGTGTTCAGGCTGATCATGTGTCTCAGTGCATCAGGTCTTCACACAGAGAGAGAGGAGGGAGGTGGTTATGTAACGGCCTGGAGTACAAGGGATGCAGCATGTTCTCTTCCAGCTTGCACAGTTGCTGTGATGGAAATGCAACCAGCTCAATGGGCAGAGCAATGTTAGCTACTATTGCTGCTACTGAAAATGGATGAAAGCCCTCCACCTAATGGCGCTGCCTGAAAATGTCTGTGTGGACTATCTGGCAGCAGTGGACTAGAACACTTTATAGTTGAATTCTTGCTGGATATAATATTCTTGGTTGACTCTCCCTATTGACATTTTTCAAGGTAAACTGTAACATTGCTTATTTAAAACCAGCCAAAGAGCTTTGTTGCATCTGTCTCTCCCATTTAATTAAACCAGTTAGTAGACAAATGATCTCATCACATTAAAGCCTAAATCTTTCAGCTACTTGTCTTATCAGGCTGGGAGCCATAGCCATTTACAAGCATGTAAACGCATACAGCCAGTTCATTGTACTGTGTCTTAGGTACCATGACGCAATGAAGAAGCAGGACAAGTTTGTTGTGTAGGAGAGTGACTTGCAACTTCTGTCAGGTGGAAAAGCTTCACCTTATACTGGTGATAACGCACATTCACAGAACAGGCGTGTGGGTTTTACAAAATGTAAACATGGGAAACCATAAAAAACATTCTTAATGCACAACATACCTCATTAGTGTGTTTCTGTCTGGTGTTCTCTTTCAGGGTTGACTTCAACGTTCCCATGAAAGACAAGCAAATCACAAACAACCAGAGGTAAGGTCCATTTCATTTCTGTTCTCACTGTAAAAATAAACTGTGTGCCTGAAAGTCATAACACAAAAAAAACTTTTCATGAATTTAATATTCTTTAATTAAGTGGATCAATGTTTTCATAAAAACAATTATATTGACAGCAGATTCTTGAAGGACTCTGATTCTTGTTGATTTTCAGGATCAAGGCGGCCGTTCCCAGCATCAAACACTGCCTGGACCATGGGGCCAAGTCCGTTGTGCTGATGAGCCACCTGGGCCGTCCCGATGGAAACTTTGTGCCTGAGAAATACTCCCTGGAGCCTGTTGCTGCTGAGCTCAAGACTCTGCTGGGAAAGTTAGTAGATGATCTGAACAACTAGTTTCCTTCTCTTTTCCTGAACTTGATACTTTCGATTTTTTTTTTTTTTTTTTTTTTTTTTTTTCTTTTCTTAAAGCAAGCAATAAATCCAGAAGGGCAAAAATTATATTTTTGTGCTGAAGAAATTAAAGTTATAATCCTAAAAATTTAAGTTTTAATTCTTAATTCGGCCCACAGAAAAAACACCAACCATGAACAGTATTGAAAGTGAAGTCTGACGTAAAGAAAATTCTGAAGCTGTAATTTTATGAAATAAAATCAAATAATATAAAACAAAAAAGTCATTAACGAAGCTGCATAAAATTATTTAAACATTAAAACAACAGTTTCAGAAATTCAGAAAGACATTTGGGTTACAGATGTTTTTGAACATTCAAAAAAAGGTGAAACTTAGTTTCCATCTGCTTAAAATACATTTTTGTGCAGATTTTCCAGTGAAAAATTGTTAAAATTATTTACTCATCTGGAGTTTTCACAGTATACTTATTTCATGAGCACAGACCGGCTCCTTATTGTCATCACAAGGAGACAAAGGTCTGTTGAGATCATAAAATAATGAGTTTGTGAAAAGACAGACCATTAAAAATCAACCTGACTGGCCTTTGGGACTTTGCAGAGATATCACCTTCCTGAAGGACTGTGTGGGTGCGGAGGTGGAAGCTGCCTGTGCTAACCCCGCCAACGGATCCGTCATCCTGCTGGAGAACCTCCGCTTCCACGTCGCAGAGGAGGGAAAAGGCAAGGATGCTTCTGGAAACAAGGTGACTCCTTCAGCAATTTGTGTGCTTTGACTGTGGACACAGTTACTTGTTAATGCTTATTGTCCCTTAGATATTAGATATTGTGTGTGTGTGTGTGTGTGGGGGGGTTATTTCATCATAAATATCTACATCTTATTTCTGACATTAAAAAATATAGCAATTACATGTTGGACAAACAAAAAAAACATAACGGTGTCGGCGTCAGTCAGGGTGGGCCCGTGCACTCTTTTGGCGAACTAGTGAACACTGACTGTGGTCAGCAGGAGACTCTGCCCAGCAGACTGTCTCACTGCTGGGTCACTTGGAGGAAAATGCAGTCACTCCAGCTGCAGTGTCCCTCTGAAAGAGCTGAGTCACCGTCTCATGATGTCATGGTCAGAAGTGCTGCAGTGTCTGCTAGGATTCAGCTCAAACTGTGTTGTTCTCCAGCTTCTTGAGTTTGAATGTTAACCAGCCTTAGAGCGTCATCTGTAAAGCGCCAGGTCACAGCGCTGTCTGATCCAGTATTTATCCTTATTATTAATGTGCTATCACTGCTTACATGCCCTATAGAAGCAATGAGGAAGAGACTATGGCATCTGAGTGAAGATCATCTCATCCTTGATACTGAGATGCAGACCGTCTGACATAAAATCAAGCCGGGGCTGGGGACTTTGTATAAATGCTGATCCCAGGGGCAGCAGCCTTGTCCTTATGACATTTATCTTTAAG
This sequence comes from Rachycentron canadum, assembly GCA_038496675.1. Taxonomy (NCBI): domain Eukaryota; kingdom Metazoa; phylum Chordata; class Actinopteri; order Carangiformes; family Rachycentridae; genus Rachycentron; species Rachycentron canadum. The sequence goes on along the minus strand of CM076660.1, from coordinate 21,947,137 downwards.
GTCAGTGGGCTGTCCTGGCTGGATGTGTTGCTTTTCTTGTCCTGAGAGGCCTGGTTGGTATGCAGCGTCTGTGGGTTGGTTTCTACTGTACTGCTGCACTGTATCACACTGGAACATTTTATATTTAATTTCATTGTAAAAATATTTCTCAGTTACAGAGCTGCTCCAGAGCCTGAAATCATTTCACTGGTTAAGTCATACTTTGGTGAGCGCAGCAGAAAAATCACAGTGTCTTACCTCCATATGATGATACTATAAAGTATGAAAGAGACACTACAGTATCGTGTTCTCTCTAACCTGCTCTTGGGCAAAAAGTAAGAACACAGCACTAAGTTGTTAGAAGTTTTTAAGAGTATAATCTGCTATGTGGACTAAAGGGGGAAATGGAGTAAGTGACCTGACTGTACTCATGTCTGACATTTGAACGACACTGCAGAGCTCTCTTGACCTTTCTCTGCCCTTCGGTCTCACAGTCACGACCTTTGCCTGTTAAAGTGCAGCAGGAACCTGATCCACAATGCACAGACTGAATAGTAATAGTAAAAGTAAAAGTTTGTTCATATTGGGGTTGATTGATCTGTTCTGTACCATATATGCATGTTCCCTTTATGTATGGAGAACATGATTTGTAGGCAGTGACATCTCTATAGCACCATAATGCTTAATTTATAGTGGTATGTTATGAAAAAATGCAACAGGTTCAGCAGCTGCTCACAACATTTAAATTTATACTTCAGTTCATGCCTGAATATTTTCCAATGTTACTAAAATAATGATAATGATATATTCTTTTGTTTTAAGCAATGATAAATAAAATGATAAAAAGAAAAAGAAAAAAAAGGCCCTGCTTAGAAATCACATGCCCATCCAGTCATATAGTATGGATGGATCTGTGTGTAAAATGGAGACAGGTAGAGAAATGCAAACTGCAGCTGGTCTGATACAGGTTTCTTCTCTTACCCTATGTTGTCTTTTCTTGTCCCACAGACCAAGGCCTCCCAAGAGGAGATTGACTCCTTCAGGGCATCTCTTTCCAAACTGGGAGACGTTTACATTAACGATGCCTTCGGCACAGCTCACAGAGCCCACAGGTGAGCTGGACACAGGCTGCTTAATCCATCCGTCTTCTTCTGTTTCTTCTTACATGTTTGGCCAATAGTGAAAGGGGTGTTATAGCATTGTTATGCAGTATTAAAAATCTTAAAATGACTGCTCCCCCTTCCTCTCTTTTAGCTCTATGGTGGGAGTGAATCTGCCTCAGAAGGCAGCTGGTTTCCTGATGAAGAAGGAGCTTGACTACTTTGCCATGGCTCTGGAGAAGCCTCAGACTCCCTTCCTGGCTATCCTCGGAGGGTGAGGACAGTTTGTTTTGGCAATTCATCAAGTTTGAATGTGTTGGTGGTTGATGGCACTGAAAATAGCCCTGTGGTAAAACAATGCAAGGGTCTGTGCTGCTGGTGGTATACTGCAAAGATACTGGTGAGACGTAGTAGTAGTAGTAGTAGTAGTAGTAGTAAGAGATCAATCTATTTAAAGGTTTATCAGGTATAAATACAGTGTACAACAGTTTGTAATACTTTACATTTTGTCAGATGATTACAAATATGGCCTTCACAGTACAAAGTAATCTATCATGAATATGTATTTTCACGTATTTAATTGTCCGAAATAGTGGACGTAGTTGTAGATGAGTTCACGATGCTTTGCAGCAAAGGGTGAGACAGGTTTCACTTTGTTGCTGGATGACCCTTCTTACCAGTCCACTGAATGTCTGCTGGTAACATTTCAGGAGCACATCATCTGTTCTTCACCAGCCTACTCTATAGTACAGGTCACATGTTGATGTGTACATGTTTTCATCTCCTTTAGAAGCTTTCTGGCTGCACATTTTCTTCTGTGTCCCCCTATGTGTTGAGACAAAGTAAGCAACAAATACAATTGACTGTCAAGTGTTGCCATGGCATTCACATATGCTCATATATTCACTTATGAATTTTTATACTTCAGTGACACAAGTTAAAATAGATCCAGCATGTAGAGTTTAGAGAGCAGTGAAAGGAGTTGGAACATTACACAGACACTTGCTGTGGACATGGCCTGTTTCAAGAAATAACCTCTGCAGAACATTCACTTTTAACCTCCTACACTTTGGTTTACATCGTGAACCGGCTGGTTGGATTTGAGAGGAAGGTGCTGTATCTGCAGATCAAATCAGACTAAAAAGCTAAAATTGACAATCCCAGTTTTTATTTATTTTATTTTCATAACAGATTTTAATGTCTTAAGAGTGTTGTCCTCTCCTTCTCCTGTGGTACCGTCTCTTTTTAAAATACCCAGCCCATCCAGGAATAGAGTCTGTAAGCTCATTATGCAATCTGTGGTGTCCCAGTACGCTGCTCTCTTCAAGACACTGCTTTAACTGTTCAGAGCTTAGTGTGCAGATAGAAGGCAGCAGAGATGAGAGGTCAGACCGTACATATTGGTGTATAACTCTTTACTTTCATTCATCAGTTTGTTAACCCTCTCCACTTTATTCTTATTCCAGGAACATTTTTAGGGTTGTTTGCTTGATGATGTGATATAAAAGTATGCTACTGAACTTTTCATACATCTCAAACTTTTTTTGCTTGAATGTCAGTGAAGGGTATTTGTGTCTCATCTGATAATCAAAAGATATCAAGTATTTCAAGTAGTTGCTCTCCGTTTGCGCAAACTGAGAAATGTTAGTTAAGGAAATCGGCCAACATCAACCTGTTTAATGGGATATTACATAAGTTCAATGACAGAAGCTACAGTAAGTTTAAATTTTCAGTCAGTAAACGCAGCCAAAGGAATGTTTTCAGAAGATTTTGAGTTCACCACAAACTAAGATGGCAGCAAACTGCTTCCTGTGACGTCTCTGTAGTGCTGCAGGTGGTTTTATGTTATTGTGTCTTGTGTCACGGGGGATTAGGCCTCGTGTCAGAGTCCATTTTAGCCTGAGTGCATTGTGCAACTGTCACATCCACTCACCGTTGAGCAGTGCAACCAATCGCTGTCCTCCAGTTCACAAACAGAGGACATTGACCATTAAAGTGTAATGATCAGTGAACGGCTGCCGAGTTCAGACAGTTTGAAGGAGTATTGAGTAGTATGGTTTTATTTTAATCAGTTTCAATCCCAAAAAAACTGCAATTAAAAGCTAAGCAAAGTAATTAATGGAAATTTGTTCTGATGAAAAACAGCCCTGATTAAATATGCAGGCCTGCATTGGCTGGAGTGTGTTACTTCAGCTACAAGTGAAAACAGGATAAATACATTCATCAGCAACTGAAGTACTGCAGTTTGTTTTATGATATTATGACACAATCATGCAAAGTCATGGCAGTGGAAATTATTTGATCTTGTGTTGATTACAAGATAACAGCATAGAGCTACTGATTACTTCTTCAGTCAATCGATGGGAAGTTAAAAACAACCATTTTAGATATAGATATACTTTTATTTATCCTCAGAAGAAAATTAAGTTGTCAAGTAGCTCAGGTAAAAAACAAAGATGTCAAATCAAACAATTATGATAAAAAATTTTAATTAATTATTATTATTAAATAATGTTTCATGCAGAGTTTCTGTCATTTTGTAAATAGCCTTTTTAAAGATCTGGTTTTACATGTGTCTGAGGAACAACATTTAGATCATCACAGGAGAACAAACTAGTTTTAATAAATGAAATGTTTTTCTTTTGTTTTTCCCCCTCTCTTCTGTCTGTGTCTTAGAGCCAAGGTGAAAGATAAGATCCAGCTGATCAACAACATGTTGGATAAGGTTAATGAGATGATCATCGGTGGCGGCATGGCCTTCACCTTCCTCAAAGTGCTCAACAACATGGAGGTGAGGAACTCTGAAGGTTGTGTAAAGCTGAGCTGAGACATTATAATCTCCTGAAAGAGCTGCAGAGTCAGGTGATTCTTTGTGGACTCATAAGAACACTTATTATATCTGTTTTGATTATTGTAATTGGTCAGTTTATACACAATTTAAAACCAGGTTTTTAATCTGTGACAGAGTGACTGAACCCTTTATGACTTGAAAATATTAAGATTTAATTTCAGGTGTTTTAGAAGTCTAGCACACTCTCTTCATCGAGCTGCTCAGCTCATTGTTGAATGTTGTGGTGTCCAAACAGACTTGGAAAACTGCTCTGTTTTGTTAGTTTTACAGAACCAAAGAATCACGTTCATCAACTGAGTTTGACAGAAACATTTAAAAAGACCAGCTTTTGTTTAAAGGATCAGTTCTTATGAAATTACATTTAGAACTTCACTATGTGGTATCTAGATATACAATCCCCCAGAGTCCTTGATTGATGCAGTTGGTTATACAAGTTGTACTTGAATCATTCAAATCTGAACAGACAGACATGATAAACACATTTTCAGGTTCATTGTTGCTCAGTATCTCTGTTACCCATCGAATGGTTAGCGGTTATGGAAAAGGAGCGCTCCCTATCCATGCAGTTCTTGCCTCACATTTTCAACTCAGGTCATCTGTACTGCAAACAAGAACTGCTAATAAAATTAGTAAGTAAGTAAGTAGGACTCTAGTTGTAGCCCACAGATAAGTAACCAACTCTGTGGAAAGTGCTTCTTGTTTTGATACCCCAAAGCATCATTAAATCTGTAGTTCCAAACCTCACTTACCTTTAGTGCATCTCCAAATGGAGATTCAGGGAGTATAATCCACTGTTTCAACTATTTTTCTTTTCTTTTTTTTAATAAGTTCTCAGTGCTGTGGTCACCACAAACTAAATTCTATTCACTCCCATTGTCTTGTGGAGGCAGAAATGTCTTGAGACTAATCAATAAAGCAAAACTACAATTTACATTTTTGAATATTTTCCTTTGTGATGTGGGTAAACTGACCCCTTTTTGTCAGAGGTCATACTTGGTTATGTACACGATTCTCAGTCTCAGCTGTGACACCAACAAAATGAAGCTGTTTCGTTAGTGGAGAACCATGGACCTTAGGACTTCTAGATGCTGGAAGTCGTCACTGTTTTATCGATAAAAGAACCCTCCCTCTTAGTGGTGAAATGTCTTTGGTCATTAAGCAGAGCTTCATGATATTTTGATCTGATACTAAAATTATTTGACAAGAGACTACAAAAAAGTCATGTATCAGATCAAATACAGAACATTTAATGAATATGTAAAGAAATACAGTCTATCAGTAACTGTAATTAGGATGATTTATTTTTCATTTTATATGAAGTAAATATATTTTTAGTAATGTTTGCCTGAACCTACCAGATATCATAATACATGATTTCTGCATATACATTTTATTTTCAGCCAGTGAAATAGCACCAAAATGGAGAACATCAAAATGAAAAGACTTCTTTTTTTCTATTTTGGATATGACCACCAATATATATCAGGGTTTAGAGTCATTTAATGGAAACTTGACTCTCTTAAGTCATAATTTGTACAGTTCAAAAGGAAATGAGACTCGCTCCCATCCTCACCCAAGTCACACAGTTCCTCCTGGATATTTGTGAATCTACCAAACTCAGTGTCCAGAGGGGAAATACCAGATCTCGGCTCATGTGTTAGACTTCTGTCAACATATTACAAACCCAGCTGTGCTGCTCAATGCAAGTCTGCTGTGTGCACTTAATTTTTCACTGGTTTCTTCCCTCTTGCTTTTGCTTTTGTCAGATTGGTACCTCCCTGTATGACGAGGAAGGAGCTGGCATTGTTAAAGACCTTATGGCCAAAGCCGAGAAGAACGGCGTCAAGATCACGCTGCCCGTCGACTTTGTCACTGCTGACAAGTTCGACGAGAAAGCCACCACCGGCACTGCCACTGTTGCTGCTGGCATCCCCGCCGGCTGGATGGTGAGAGGAAGAAAACCTTACCTTTGTCATCACTAAATTCATATCTGAATTGATTAATGCCATTTATTTTCTTTTCACAATTATTTCTTCTGTTTGGATAATAATGTTGTTCTCTCCTCTGCAGGGTTTGGACTGTGGACCAGAAAGCTCTAAGGCCTTTGGAGAGGCGGTGGGCAGGGCCAAGCAGATTGTGTGGAATGGCCCAGTTGGTGTGTTTGAATGGGACAACTTTGCCAATGGGACAAAGAACCTGATGGACAAAGTAGTCGAGGTGACCAAAAAGGGGTGCATCACAATCATTGGTAAGAAAGACAAGAAGGGATGGAAGTTGTTGTGTGTGTTTGTGTGTTTATTTGGATTACATCCATGACAGTAGTAGAGTTAAAATGTAGAATTTAACTACACAACAGCTGCTAGCAAGTACAACAAGGTCAGTAATGATTGTTATATGTTGCTTCCACCTGATAACATCCAGCTGATTAATCTGTGTTGGTCCAGATTGATTATTTGTTTTTTCTTCATTTTGTTTGATTTGCTTTCATTTCATTGTTGATTTCTACTTTCTATCGATTACTTTTTAGAAAAATAGATTTTTTAAAAAATTTTTTATCACTCTGGTGTTTGTACCTGTAGGTTATTGATTGTTAAATGGCAGAGTTTAACCTCTAAAATGGAGTTCAGCATGGTGTATTATACAAAACGCAGTTGTTAGAACACATAACTATAGTTCATCAACACTGCTGAGATTTTTTTTAAATCTTCAGCACCATGGAGATCTTTTGAGAGTCTCGACTTGTGGCCATGTAAGACTGATGTATGTTTGTTTGTGTCCAGGTGGGGGTGACACTGCCACCTGTTGCGCCAAGTGGAACACAGAAGACAAGGTCAGCCACGTCAGCACAGGAGGCGGCGCCAGCCTGGAGCTGCTGGAGGGTGAGTGACAGAAAAACAACGTGACGCTCATACTCAGGACAACCAACAAATAATTTCTTGGTCTTTAACATTTAACATTTCTGTGTTGAACTGAGGCTTTATGATGATTCTGACTCTATACTCACTCTGTGTATCTTCAGGTAAAGTCCTGCCTGGTGTGGACGCCCTCAGCAGTGTCTAAACTTCCTAACCCTAACCCTAACCCACTGGTGTGTGAGTGTGTGCATATTTGAGTGTGTATGAGTGATTAAGTGGTGGGTAGCAACTCAACCAGGCTCCTGTTTACTACATAAACCCCCCCACCTTGGAAAAAAACCCACAACTGCTTTATCAGCCATGTCATCTTGTATCCAGGCTTTGTTTCTAAAGTAATGCCAGTTGTGATTCACAGAGGTCACACTGTTGATGCTGTCTGTAACAAGTAGAGCCATCTGCCTTACTTATACCTGCTGATAAATCTGTTCAAGTCATTTCGCTGGAAATAGGAGTCATCACTTGGCGTTGATTGGGTTTTTTTTTTTTCTCAAATTAAAACCTGTTAAGACCGAAAAAGATCAAATTGCTTTTTAAGGTGGAAGTTGTTTTGCTCAGGTGATACATTTTCTTGTTGACCTGCTGAATGGACAGCTAAAACCCAGCAAATGCCCTTCACAGCGTTACTGTCACCTGAGTCTGGGTTTAAACAGCAGGTGTCAGTGCTCTTCTTTTCTTCCCTGCTTGTTTTCTCTTTCTGCTGGTTCTTTTCGAAATCATGAGATGAGTTTTCAGTGTTCACCCCTGAGAAACTTAAGGACTGGCTCTTGATTGTGTTTGTGTGTGTGTATTGCAGCGTCACTTTCCCATACCCACCCTGGAACGTCATTGCACCACCCTCGACAGAGTGTATACATACAGGATATATACACACTCTCATATATGTGTATAACGGTTAATATGTGTGTGTGTATCTAGACGTTATATTTTATGTCTGTCCACACTAACATTGGCTCTGGTATCTGTCATCTCTGGCTGTTGGTTTCTGAGCAGCGTCAGACTGATACGTGGTGTCGATCTCAGCTGATCTGTTCAGGGTAATAAAACCATCTCTGTGTAACACTTCTGTGACTGCTTCCTTATTTTGAAGGCCTCTGCAGCTACAGGTAGAATAAGCCATGATATATATAATGCTATCATACAGATAAAAGAAAAAAATAACATTGCACAGAAATTATGTTGGGGTTTTTTTATATAAAAAAAATATATATATATATAAATCAATATACTAATATTATATATATATTAAATTATAATATTATATTATAATTAAAAAACACATTCAACATTTTTGATTATTCACATCCTAAAATCACTATTAAAGCAAACGTTCAAGAATACCAAGAAGATACAACAGTATCAACTCTGAGTTTCTGTTGCTAACATCATGGTAAAGTGGACTCTTTTTTAACCACAAGATGGCAGCTTCAGTTTTTAACAGATAAAACACATTCATCTGTCAGCTTCATGAGTATTTATTCACACAGCTGTCCACATAATTTGCACATCACACATAGCAGGAATAAAAATAAACAACTTGTACTTCCAGTTATAGACAGTGTATTTGCATCATTTCACTGATGTTTTTGGATGATCCACGTCAGATGCAGCCCATGATTTCATTCACATAATCTGGCTCATCTGTTACAAAAGATGTGGAAAAATAGGTAATAGTTCAGCCTCGTTCATGTTCAAGGTTGATGGCACAATAAACCTGATGTCTGGTGTCCATTATCCCAGATAATTCAAAGGGATTTATGCTAAAATAAATTCTTTAATCTGCAGCTGTAACAATTAAATTAATATTCAACCAGCACATTATATGTTCAGAAGGTTAATGAAGTGAGATTTTGGTCATTTTCATATTGTTTTTTATGACAACGTCAGCAAACCACCTTGGACTACATACAGACACAGTGACGTCAAGGCGTCCTGAGAGGAGAACCAAGTACCCTCTGAGTGCTGTTGTGCGCCCATGTGCCCCACGTTTTCAAACACAGGGACCCACAGGTGAGAGGTTTCCTGCCACTGAACAAACCACTTCTACATCTCAGAAAGACGTGACTGTAAATGGCCATAAGTTAAATAGTTTACTCAAAGTTTTTACCACTTCTGTCCTATGAGCGTTTGTACCTTTAAAGTCCCAGTAGATAAGTCCAAGGTTAAGTTGAGATTTACCAAGATACTGAACTCTAGAAGCAGGTAAAGGGTCCTGACCCTTAACTGGCATTGTACAGCAATGCTAGTTTAGGATGATGACTGATGACTGTGGCTGGATAGGTACCGGCTGTGGTTAGGGGGGTTCAGGTCAGGCCAAATGCTTATTGATGGTGAAGCTAGCAATAACCTTTATTGGAAGTTTATGTAGTTTGTCACGAGGCTGTGCACCTACACTTAAAGCAAGGGCAGAAGAATTTAGGTGGAAACACTTGCGTTGTTGTGCTAGAGGTAATCAGTACTTAAAAATAAAAGACACTCCAGAACAACAAACAGAAGAGGTTCCTGGTGTGAAGCCCTTGTCAGCAGGAGGGCATTGTCTCTAAATACCCGAACTTTAGAAATTAAAACTGTTCCAGAAGTTAAAATGTTTTATGACACTGCTGTGGTTTAGGTTTGGTTAAATTGGATTACTTGGTTTCAGTCATGGATACATTTAGTCCATGTTTTACTCATGTAATTGGTTGGCTGTTTAAAGGAACCCAGCACTTACTGTTGGTAACAAATGTACGCAGTGGTTTCCTACACTTTTCTAGCATGGGACCAATAGTATTTGGGGTCTAAGGTTTGAGTTCTTGATCACATGCATATTTATACCTTTATGTACATAAACCATAACTGTTCTCTTCTTTACTTAACATACACTTCAACTTTATATATCTAGATTATATATTTTTTTTAATTGAGCAAACATCACTTTAAAATATATGCCCTGTTTTTTCCACAATGTTTCTATTGTCACCCAATAGTGATGAACAGTGTATTCAGCAATTCATTGCTTAAATTAAAAATAAAAACAGAAAATACTTATTAATTCATGCAAGATGCAGCGATATAATTTAATCTACATGTTTTTTAGATTAAATTATTAATCATGTAGTCTATAAAATATTCAAATCTCAGTGAAAAACCTTTGGTGCATGTAATTATCAAATGCTGTTTTCCACTTACCATCTTCTTGTTTAACTTGCTCCAGAAATCCAGAGTTCTCATAATCGTCCTCACCTGTTTGGTGAAACAATACGAATGAGTAGAGCATTAACACCTGATAACTTGCTTATTTTTTCTTTCATATTCCTAGAATTCAACATATAATTCACAAATGAGAACCCTATTAGCTCTAACTGAATAACAACTGATAATTTGATACAGTAGCTGGACAAACCATAATCTATTGGCATCGATTGGATAAAGTTTGCATAGATACCCGGCACCATATCGGCGTCTAGACAAACACAAGAAATGCGTGTAATGAATGTTAAAAATAAACACAGAACCATCCAATTTGGGGAAGTTGGTGTTAAACATAATCAAAATTTTTAAGGGCGTGAAAGGGAACATTTAAAATGCAAACCAGTTGTAGTTGTTTCTGTCTGTGTATTTTCATACACTGCATTCGGGAGTGCAGCGCTATATGGAAACAATAGATATATATGTTAATGGTTACATCATTTATTAGACACAACAAGAACATCTTAAATACTTTAGGGCCTGGGTTTAAGAGGTTGATTTAAAAAATGTTCCACTTGGATCTTGATTCATATTGACACATTTTTTTTCTCTATGGTCAATTTCAGCCACAAAATGTACTTAATATATCAAACAACTAAACACTAAAGACATGAATTAATGAGTTCTGTCATTTTCTACACTATCAATGCACCAGCTATTCATTCATAAGTCCTTCTTGCATTTTTGGGAAAAATTAGCTAATTTGAAACTAACTATAGTAAATGATGCACCATTAAAACGTGTAAAAACATTTAAATGTCTTAACTCGTAACAATCTACATAAAAAGGAGTTGACAATAGCATCACAGGCGCACAACTTTCAAAAACTAGGCCTACATATGAATTGGTGCAGAAAATGTCTTATATATGTGGGTATTTTATTTCTGTCTGCATACACGAATAAATGTGTTTCATAGTGAGTCATATTTATAGTTCAGAATTAATAGAAAGTATCTAAGTATGTTTAACAAACTCATTTACTCACTAAGTCAAATATTTCATAAATTGAAGCTTGTGGTGTTATTTAACTTTAAAAACTTGACAGATTCGTCAAATATATTTCTCTATTGTTTCTTTTACTCTTCACTCTATGCCTGCAGTTATTTGGTGTAAAGATGCAATAACAATTTATATCAATACCATAGTAGCTTTAGCTATCTTTAGTCTAGCGCCTCTTGAAACTCACACTTAGTAAATACATGTGCTGGAACAAGATTGCATTGTAATTTTCTCACGTTATGTATCCAGCTTTATATATATGTGGTGACTGTTAACTTGTCTGTCAGTGTTAGTAGTTGATAATCTAAACAACATTTCTCTCTTGTGTAAAAGCCATCAGATGCAGACAATCACATCATTTCTGTCAAATGAACAGATTCTGTCTATTTTTAGAAGAAAATAGAAACAATTTACACAAGTTCACATTAATCTCTCCATTTTTGCATGCAGAATGAAAATAAAAATGAACTATTTTTTATTTTTTATTTTTGTATTTTCAATGAGAAAGTGAATGAGTTGAATACTTACACATATGTATGTTCCAGACCTTCTGTTTAAAGCACAGCAATACAGGGTATAAAGGTTTATGTCAAGAACATAGAAATAATTCAGTTGTTTAAAGATAAATATATAACAAAAATGTTGAAAATGTAGTAAGTGTGTTATGTAAAGATACCAAGTTGATCGATATTTTCATAGTCTGACTGTTCATCAGTTGCATCTGTAACACACAGAGGTTAATTATAAACCTGTTTAGATAAAAACAATTTTATGTAAAACAGATTAAGATAAAACAGATTTTTGTAAAACAAGTCATTACTGGTTTAAGTCTTTAAGTCTTTTCTTTTAAAACTTAAACCTGGTAAAAACAAGACAAGCTTACCTTGTGAAAAGTCCTCTTGGGTTTCACTAAAAAACAAATTAGTTGTTTTAAACCTTTGAGTTTATATTTGGATAATTTTTATATTGATAAATGGTTTCTCAGTAATATAAGATGTTCAGACTAAAATCAGCTCTGTGTTCAAAATTAACAGTATAACAATAATAACAATGGTGGTAAATACATTTGTGGTCGTTTGTAAATTAAATGAAAGAGTCATTATCAGTCTCAACAGCGAGCCTGGCTTTGACTAAAACACCTCTAATCGCTTGATAAACATAAAAAACATCAGTTTGTGGTTTTATGGAGCTTTACATGCTCGAACTATCTCTTGGTGAACCACAGCCTTAAAGGACTATATGTATGAATCACACTGGAGACGTTCACGGTGGATGGTGGACATACAAAATTCTGAGCTTTAGCAATAGCTTTAGCTTCAGAGGTTAAGGAAAGATCATGGTTTAAGTTAAATGATAACAAACAAGTCACAGCTGACTTTTTCTGCATCAGGTCAAGACAACGACTCTTTCTGAAACTGTGAGCACCTGAACAACAAATATGTTGTCTGTGCTATATATGTTCAGTATTGGTTGTATATCAATTTCTAGAAGGTAGGACTTACATGATGCACTGTAGCACAGGGGGATACACTCTTGTGTATGGATTAATCTGTTCAGTCAACTTTAGAAATGTCAGAAGGAGAATTTTTGAATTTTGGACAGCGCCTGGTTAGCTGTTTCTTTGTGATTTGTGCTAAGCTAAGCTAATACCATCCTGACTCCAGCTCAGTGTTGTGTGCATTTTAGATTATAATCAGCAATTTTGCTTGTTTCAAAGACACAAAGTAAACACATACACTCTCCTTATATAGAGTAATATACATACACTGTGGCTGAAGTGATCTGATTGGTTCTGGTGACTGGAGAGAAAAAAGGTGCCAAAGTTACGTTGATTTAAAAGTAAATAATCAATAGAAATCCAGGTCAGGATACAGTATCTGGGGCTGGACAGCTGTAGCTGGTTTACTTTACCCATTTTTGATTGCATCACAGCAAAAACACTTCCCCCGCGTTGGCTGTCGAGATATCATTTTATGGTCAAAATTTTATAAAGTAATCACAAAAAAAGTCTTATTATTAAGTTTCAAATTTACTCTAGCGATGACATGGGATGTTTTTTAAACTTTGATGGACATTTACAGCAGACAGTGGCTAATGATATTTATAGTTTGCCATCAGTTTTTTTCTTACAGATATGTTTGCCTAACCTTGAAAGAAAGAAACCGTGTTTCTTGAATGTGTCTTGTCTACAACTGATAAATACATTGTCATCATAAACAACAATCATTTCTGTTGTTTATGATGAGCATCTGTCCAGATGAGTTGAAAATATGGACCTAATACTAAATACTCACAATGTCTGAAGGTGATACACCTGGTTTTCCTCTTGTATGACATCTGTGAGAAATAATGGCACCAATCAAATATTCAGTTTGAACTAGGCTGTTTACAAAGAATAGATAAGCATGATTATATTCAATATATGAACCATTAATAATTACTAAGAGTTAAAAATACAAACCAGCATGTACTTGTCACTGTCTAGTGTAGTATACAGGGTATAACTATTATAACTGTGCAACAGAGAATGGACTCTGTAATCATTAAAATGCACAATTTTAATTTGTATAGAAAAACTTTATGACTGAAAATGCTAGAAATTATTTGGGGCAGAAAATTTGGTGTGTTATTCAAAACAAAATGTGACAAGGACAATGGACGTGGACTGCGAATAAATGATTTAAATAAAGCATGCAACTTAGACTTCCAGTGAAGAGCCTAAAATATCAGGTCCATGTGGACTGATGAGTCTGTAAAGTTACTCCAATTAATACATGAAACAAACAGAAATGCCATATTTCCATCATCTTTCCCTCATTGTTTTATTTATTTTAGTTTATAATATTCACAGAAATGGATGGAAACATGCATTCATTTGCATTTTCTTTTGCCAAATCTCTGGAAATGTTAAAATTTGGGCGTAAACCTGACTTATGTTTGCCAACAAGACTTGCGCTTATATACCAAGTGCGGTCAACAGTTTGTATGTTTTCCAAATCAACAATTACACCCATGTTATGAAGCAACTGTCTGCGGAGGTGTGAAAGCAAGCGGTCTCCATTCTTTCTCATGCACAGCAGAATGAAAACACTGGGTTGGCTTTTGAGGAAAGGTCCGAAAATGTTCATATCATCAATATTTTTAGGTGATATAGAAAGTCTTATCCCTTTCTATAGATGAGTTTATTATTCTCTGAAGCCCAAGTGAACATATTATATTTTGTTGCATTTATGACTTGATCTGTAGTGCTTCAAGCAGCTGGCTAACGTAGCTTAAGTTTACAGTTGCTGTCCTGGCTCACATTTTTTAATCTGTACATAAACAAAACTGTAAAAAAAGAAGTAAAAATTCTAACCAAGCTGAATTAGATGGCAGCTGATGATAGCTTCATATAAAATAAATAAATAAAATAATAATAAAAATAAATAACAAATTCAACATATGATTCAGACTCCATTGATTTAACAAAAGCACTTACTCGACTTCCTTTTGCACCGCAGACAGAGGAGCGACAGCAGACTTACTGACAGAGTGAACACAATGGTCAGGACTGCAGCCAAAACACTGAAGTTTCCAATCATACCTAAATAAAAACAGACAAACAAACAAATGACCAGATATTATATGAGCCCAAAGCAACAAAAAGGAAGTGGACTGACACAGATTGGTTCAGTAACTACCAACCATCTCAAAAGTTATTTATCATTAAGTGAGGTGAGTGAGTCAAGCTGTTGATGTTATATTAATACTGACTATGTTGGTCAACATTCAGCTTTCTTTTTCGTTCTGTCATACTTGAGGTAGTTACTGTTTTCCTGTTAACGAGACTGAGTGAATCACAGGATGTGGTTGGCCGAAGCAAACTGAAACAGTCTGTAGATGGTGTACAGGACTTACACTTACCGTGTGCTGGTGCATTTTCACATAGGTACGTTAAACTAACTTGTCTGTTATAAACAGTTTAGCTTGGTTTAATGCTCATCTTATCACTGAGATTGATCAATGCCCAAATCCTACTTTCACGTGAGAGCATTGTTCCCACAGTCATACTGTTGTTGGCACAGACAAACATTTTCTCAATGATTACATTTCTTCCTCTTTTGCAAGTTGCTGTTCGGTCAGCAAGCTGCTCTTTCGAAGGGGCTTATAAAGAGGACATTTGTCTCTGCAGCACAGAAGGAAGAACTTAAAGGTACAGTTTGGAGGACTTGTTGGAGAAGTTAGTGACAAAAAGAGAAAAAGAAACAAATACATTAGTCCTAAATTTGTTTCCTTCATTTGCGTTTGTTATAACTTGTTCATAAACAGACAGAAAATCATTTATTGAGCCAAAATTTTAAACAGTCCCTACTTTTACTCTTTGGACACCACCTTATCATTGTTATGTCTGTGGCTATGGGGTCATTGGTTGGACTAAACAAGACATTTGAAGATAACATGCTATCAGATTATTACATGGCAAAATCCCAAAATAACACAGTACCAAATAATAGCAGCCCTAATTTTAGAATATGCTTACATGACGTCTAAGTTGTTCCTCCATCTAAAATGGTGTAAAACTATAGATATTTATCTACTGTTGTTGATGCTGTTGGTTTTTCATTCTACAACATGATTTTCTTATTACATACACTTGTTATTTTCCTCCACAACCCGACTGTGTGAACAACAGCTTTAAAGTGTTGCCACAGATTCTGATTTGGATTCAGATCTGGACTTTCATGTTGCTGTTTTGAAGCTCTTAAGTCTAAGGTCGTGGTTTGAATGGAAAATAAATCTTTCCATTAAGTAATTCTTACCTATATGCTGCAGTTTTCCATGACAGACTATATCCATGTATCAATGAAGTCCACACCCACCTATCTGGTGTGAGTTTTGTGTGTTTCTGAAAAAACTCTGACAGAAACTCTTAAAGCTGTGTATGATTAGATTGGACAGTGTCTCCAATCTGCAGACATATAGGCTTCCTATCAACTCTTGGCCACTTCTGTAAACCCTGGATTATGTTCAATCATAGCATTTTTAAAAATGGAAAGGAAACAATAGTTAGGGTTAGGGGCAGGTTGTGTTTAGTTGTAGGTTGGTGATGGGGCACAGACTCTCCTGGAGTCCCCAAGAGGGTCCAACAGCTGTCCTCTCACCAGGGTTAGTCTCTTGTTAGTCCAGGTTACATTACTCTCTGCTTTGGTGCTGGGTGTAAATCATCCAGTAGAAATAAATCTATGGGATAGTTTTGATTCAGAGTTGATTCAGTGCCTCTGTATGACTGTTAGTGTTAAACTGGACATTTTAGCAATCACGAAGGAAGGATGTATTGCTATTGTATTAGGCTGCGTTCATTTATGCTAAATGAACAAAATGATGTGAGTGTATTTAAAACATAAGGCATACCTCTGAATACAGATCTAATGGGATCATTTTGGGCATGTGGAAACTCCAAATCCTTGGCTAATCGTATAGTGTGAGCTTCTGATTATTAGCGATGGTGTAACATTAGTTAGATTGTCATGAATCAAACTAAACAATTGCACTTTAGAGTTGTCAAGTAGAAAGACAGTCTAAAAATGTGCTGAATGAATAAAACATTTGTAAAAATCTTCAAAAAAAATCAACACTTATTTCATTGACACAAATTATGACTGTGGCAGACATACATATTACTATATATATTGTTAATATCTTACATATACTTTTGAGCTCTGAATATATTTACTTTGTATTTCTTTGCCTAATTTATTATTGTTACTTTAATTCTAATTATTGTTCTCGATTTCTTACAAATATTTCCACACATTTTTTTATTTCACTGCAAGTAGTATGCCCTACTGTTCATGGGCCATTTGACATGTTTTCATGTTTCAAATTTAATTATACTATAACGGCTTTATAACTTTCATTGACACATTTTGTTGGTCAACAACTGTATACTGTAATTATTTAACACATACTAGATTTTAGTGAATACATACAAAGTAATTTGTAAGTATTCACTAAATACCTTACATACCTATATTAATATTATTTTATTGATATCCTGTAGGTACATCATATATGTGTGTGTGTGTGTGTATATGTGTATGTATATACTGGAATTCACAATAACATTTTTCAGTTGCTATAATTATCCGAAAGGATTGTTCTTGTAAAACAAATACCACTAATTTTTATTTTTATTACCACTAATTTAAATTTTGGTTGTAATAAAAACACACAATTAGTATGAAATTTTTTAAAATATTTTCATTTTATGCATTGTTGCACCCAACATTATTTAAATGCACAAACTTGATTGTTTGAGCATTTTTGTCTCCAATACTATAAGAGAAAGTCTTGCCTTTTATTTAAATTTACCACTACTGTAAAAAAAACACTCAGGCAACAGACTAGTCCCTTTCTTAGTGGTATATCATGGGATGATTATTGCTAATGTATGAAGGTGCATGTCAATTATAAATTATACATCTATACAGAATATATTTTTGGACAATTTAATGTACAACGTGTCTTCTTTTAAAATTAACCAAATGTTTTGTATGCTGAATCTTTTTTACGTAACTAATAACAACAATAAATGTCACAGAATAAAACAGACGATAATTCCCTGTGAAATGTTGTGAAGTAGAATTGGATCAAAATCAGGTAAAATACAAGTAAAAGTACTCAGCTGCATTCCATATATTTGTTTACGTTGAAGAAAATAATTGTGTGTAAAATGTGTTTTTGTTTTTGGAAAAACCCCATGAGGTGCATTTATGAATTTGGGATCAGACTTCAAAGCACCTTGACTGTAACCATCAATAGGTAAAACATAAACATCCACGTCAAACATAAACATCCACATTTAAGATATGATTAAACTATTTTAAAATCACACTATTAGCTGACACAATGCTTTGCAAATAAGTCACAATATTTTTATATTTTATATGTTGTCGTCTTACCTTCAGTGGTCCGACTGCCTTCATTCTTCAGTAGTAGCAGCATAAACTTTACTTCCTCATTCAACACCTCGCCACATCCGTCTCACTCAAGACTGCCAAGACCAACCAGAAACGTACATCAACATCTCTTTCTGTGGTTTGACTTGGACACAGAAAATGACACTGATCAACTGTTTCTTCACTGTAGTATTTTAATTAGTGGTTTCATTTTGCTTAACCTGCTCTCAACAAGTCTCCGTGACATGACTATGTTTATGTTACTGAAATACGTTTAATTTCCATTTTGCTTCCACTCCAATTCATTTCAGAGGAAGTTGCAGTTGAATGTACTTTCTACTCCACTGCATTTGACAGCTTTGGTTATTAGTTACTTTTAGATGAAGATTTTACACAATGAGTAGTATATAACGAGCTTTCAAGATACAACACAATGATAAAGATCAAACCAGTGGTTTCCAAGATTTGTGACCTCTGGAGTCTTACATACAGTAAGTTTATAAAATAAAATACCACTGTGACAAAAAGCTCCTTGTTTACAACTCAACCATGAGTTTTTAGTAGCTCCATCAAAGACTAAACCTAAAACTAAAAGATTTGAGAAGATGAGTTCTGTTTCTTGTTCTTTTGTAGACCATTTAACATCTTACAACGCTTCCTGCGTCACGTGACCAATAGGAGCTCACCCTGAGGTTAGAAACTAGTGGCTGAAGCTGCTGAGCTGTTTTTGTAATTGTTTTTTATCTCTGCCTGTTACAGCAGTGAAATGCTGCTCTTGTGTTGCATGAGAATTAAGTGTAATAATAGAATATATCATTCTCAATGGCCATTTTTCTTTTTTTACTTTTGATACTTTAACTACATTTTGCTCATAATCCTTTTTTTTTTTACATAAGTGTGATTTAAAAATTTAGTTTCAAAAGTATCAAAAATAAAAAGAAGAAAAATGGCCCCTGTGAATGATATGGTGATAAACCACCTGTAGTTTAACCTTCTCTCTCTAAGCATTATTGTCATCTCCCCTGATGCCATGTATCAGAACATAACAATTGTGAATAAGGTGCTGTTGGTATATGGCAGCCAGAGGATAAAAGTGTCAATTAAAATCCATATAAATGAGTTCATACAGTAGCAATGAACGCAGGACTCTTCTGAAACTTTTATTGTTAAAACTGTGGGGTACACAAGGCAAAGTGTGATGGTGTGTGGTTGAAGTCCCAGAGGACATGTGATCGACAGGTGATTTGATGGCTGTTATCGGCTGTTTCACTCCTGTTCCTTATCCTCTCCATGGGTAATAATGTAACACAGGTTCTTGTAATCCAGGTTTCCAGCAACATCCAGGGGAAAGTTTGTGAACATCTGGTTTACCTGAACGAAGGAGAAACTTAGATAGTGAAGGAACTCAAGGAAGCAAGATAACCAAGTGCTTGGTACATGCATGTTCGGGATGTCACCAGCAGCACAATGTTAATGATTTCTTATGAAAATATTCAAGTAATGCAAGTAAATTTAGTATATTTCTTAATTCAAATTCTTAGAGTTGAAATTTATTTGTTTTCTTGCTGAGAGATGGATGAGAGGATTGATCCCATGTTACAGACAGGAGACACAGCTTAGCTTCTCTTAGCATAAATGTTGAATCCAGGGAGAAACTGCAAACCAGTACTTTGGCTCAATAATTAAACTACAACATGCTAACATTTTTAATTTGGTTGCTCATAGTGTTATGTGTGTGGCTCTGCTGTTGACTTGAGAAAAACCTCTCAGTACTTTTGTAGCCTGGAACTGAAACTCTGAGGTTGGGACTTGCTGATTCACATTAAAAGCCTTCCACTGGTGAACAAGTGGAGGATTTTTATTATGAAGCAACCACAGTTAGTTTCACAGTTAGTGGAAATTTATTAACAGTGCTATTCCTCAATAAAAACTGGTCCTGCACTTTGGCCACTTTAGAGCAGTGGAAACAAGTTGTGAACAAAGTATTGATATATTACTATATATATATATATACTACTTTTTAAGTGCCATTTACACATCAAGCAGGTATGGAGACAGCTTTTTAGCTCTGTTTTTGGTCCCTACAACTAAACAATGAGACTAACTTCACTGTAAAGGATAAGTGGAGCTGCTCATTTCATAGGTTATTGTCTGTGGGTTTGTCACTGCACCTTGAGTAACTTACGTAAATTTCTCACCGTCACATTGTTTTCACTTTGTCATTTCATATATTTTTATAGTAATGATAAATAACATTTATAGCTGCTTTAAAACATAGCATGAAGAAAATCAAACAGAAAAAGCCACAGTTAGATGAGTTAAGATCCGTATGGTTGCTGTGTCTCAGTGCGAGTATCCTGCTACTTACTGTGGTATTTACTGAGCGCTAAGTATCCTGAGTATACCACCCTGACATGCAGCTTTTCCTGTACCATGTAAGTCTTTTTCAGTGTATGTCAAACCTCTATCACACACCATTGTATCTTTCTATCAGAAGAATAAGAATAACAAGGATAACAAATGTCTTTAAGTGGCAATGGATGGACGTGCATTACCTCATCCTCTGTGAACTTGTCTGCCTGAGACATGAGGTGGTACTTGATGCTGTGGAAGGAAAATTATAAATTACTTTTTACTTTTACTTATTTTACTTTTTACTTAAATCTTGACCAATATTTTTCCATTAAAATTTAAGAAAACTCTCTTTGACTAATCTAAAACAGACAGAACTTTGGATTTTATTGATTTTTTTGCATCTGCTATATATTAATTTCTTCCATGTTGCTGTACAAGCCTTTGTCACAGAAGACATGTCACAGCAGGAAAAGCACAGGTGTAAATAGTAAGTAATGATGTTGAAAAAATTTAAACAGTTTTTAATCTGTAAACTAAAACACTAACTACACTACAATATGTAAATAAAATAAAATTTGAATCATTAAGTAAAACTTTACATCAAAAACCTTAAAATTTTATGTAGCAATACTTCTTTGATGAGGCTTATTACATTATTACATACTGAAATGCCAGACATGGACTCCAGATGATCTTTATCCTTGTGCATCTGGAGATCTACCTACATTTAATGCCATCATCAGATCAATGAATTTGTCCAATACTTTTACTTTATGGCCAAATACTTGCAAAACTAATGACCTTCCCACATTTGTGTTTAGTTAAATGTATAAATGTTGGCTCTAACCTAAGACTGAGAACATAGTAAACATATATGCTACTGTGAACATGGCATACTGCTGTTATCAAGTCGCACAGAGAAACAAAGTGCAGTATAACTAGTGTGATACTTACTCCTCTCCTCTAAGGATGCCTTTTCCCTCAGGGTCAAAGATCTTGAAAGCATTGAGAATGGTTTCCTCAGGGTCAGTTCCTAAATGATGATAGATGTTTCAATAAGACTGCTTTAATATTCGAAAAAAAAAACCCAAAACAAAACATTGTGATACATCAAGTCAATCAATGCGCTGCTCTAGGTGAAACCAGGTCTGATATAGTCTGACTAACCTTTAAGCTTCTCTCCAAACATAGCTAGGAAGATGGTAAAGTTGATGGGGCCTGGAGCTTCCTTCATCATTTCATCCAGCTCATCATTGCCAACATTCAGACGTCCTGCACAAAGAGCAGACAAAGCACTGTGCCATACACTTGATGCTGAGAGGATATGAGGACATATCAGTCCGGTAATTGTTGGAGCCTGCCACCGCGGTTGAAATAGAGTATTTGAAGAAGTATTTTAGCTGAATGTAGTTATGATCGTAGTTGGTCATGTTAGTCATGGTTTCAATCAGACTTTGGGGAATGAATTTAGTGTTTTTGCTTCAAATTTAATGTGTTTTCTTGTCTGAACATTAATGGTCTGGCTCTCAGAGGGTCAGTTGGATTTGTGGCATGTCAGAGATTTTGGTCCACTGTCTTACAATTTGAGCAGTTTCATGGTTAAACTGACCAGGAGCCACATCATGACTGATCAGTTGATCTGTACAGTGTGAGCACAAGAGTTGAAGCCTTTAGCAGGAAAACCAGAATGTGCACAATGTACAAGATTTATAAAAACACAGTGTCTGCCCAGCTCAAGCGACAAAAAGGGTGTGTGTGCATGTGTGTTTGTTGGGACAAGGAGTCATCTCACCTAAAGCAGCATATGTGTCTCTCAGGTCGCCCTTGTCAATGAAACCATCTCTGTTCTGGTCCATGATGGTGAAGGCCTGGAGTAAGACACATTTTTCAGCAGTTGTATACATCACATACGTTCACTAAAAGCATCGTGACCTGTTGCTGTCCATGTTTTCATTTTAAGTAAATGCTACAGCAATTCGTTTCACCAATTAATGCCACCTGAAGGAAATGTCCTTATTAATTATTTGTCATAATTGCTAAGCCAGTAGCCAAATATCTGACACTGTAATAACTGGATGTGGAAGATGTGTACAGATCCTTTAACTTTAACACAAATACAATCAAACGAGGAAAAACCTGGCTCCTGCGCTCATATTATTATTAATGATTTATTAATGTTACATTTGTAATACTCTAGCTAGTGATTAATGCACAAACTTGTGGTATCATTGTGGCATCTTTTTCCATTATGAACTATTCCTTAAAATGGAAAAGCTGAGTAAAAAAATAATATTTTTCTCTGAAGCACAGTGGAGGATAAAATAGTTTAGTACAAGTGCCTGGAAAGTGTACTTATTGGTAGTAAAGTACTTA
This sequence comes from Rachycentron canadum, assembly GCA_038496675.1. Lineage (NCBI taxonomy): Eukaryota > Metazoa > Chordata > Actinopteri > Carangiformes > Rachycentridae > Rachycentron > Rachycentron canadum. Next base: position 21,924,402 of record CM076660.1, on the reverse strand, counting down.
AATGAAAGTACTTATATACCTCCAACTCTAACAATAAATCTGCTCCTTGCACGCTACAGTAATACAAATATTTTCCAGCACTATTCAGCAGGGTTTTTAGTTCTGAATTCCACCATGATAATATTCATCCCCCAAAACCAAATCTTCTGTAAACAAAGAAATTAAAATATGGCCTCACATTTTAAGGAGTGAAACTTGTAAATCTCAGGACATGTAAATCTCAGATTGTATAAGTATTTGTAAGACAGGATTAATAAAAATGTGACAGGGGTTGCTGTCAGCAGTTATCTCACCTCCTTGAATTCCTGGATCTGCGCCTGCTCAAACATGCTGAACACATTGGAGCCAGCCTCGGTCGTCTTCTTCTTTGCCTTCTTCGGTGCCTGATGGGAGAATTGGGGAGATTGCTTGTATATTAAACTGGGTCTTGTTGCCTTAAATGTCTGGTGTCTATGAAATACTGACAGTTGACTTCTTTGGGCCATGAACATTTATTTTTAATGAAACCATTTGAGAAGTTTGGAGAAGAAATTACTCTTTGACATACAAACATACAAAATGTGACATGTTCAGAGTCAGTGTTTCCCATCGAAATGTAATGAAATAGAAGTATGGAAAAAACACACAACCCCCTGGCTTTTCTTGTGTGCATCAAGCATTTACACTATTTAACCATGATGTCTTTCAATATGTTTGATGAAACCTTTACTGGCTGCCATATACCAAAACTGAAAATGTCTGATATCTGTTTTTGCAGAGATACAGGAACCTGTCTCCTCCATCCTTATGTATGGACTGTAGACATAACACTTCTTCCTACCACCAAACCAAGAGGATCAACCTGAACAAAGGAGATGAGGAGAATAGACAGTCTTACCATGGCGAGGAGTTTCTCAACACGTCCTGGACTTCCAGAGAGACAAATTTTAGTTTCTCTCTGCAGTTATATAGACCTGACTGTATCAGCCACCTGGGCTAAGTTTAGACAATTGGGGGTGGATCAATATCCCAGGTATTCCTGCCTTATAGAGACTGAGCACTTCACACCCACCTTCATCATCCATAAAACTTCTATTGTTACCCATTGTAGTGACGGGGAGCTGTCAGCACAGGACGGGTATGGGCCATGAACAAATGCTCATAGCTCTAAGCTTCATTCAGGCTAATCATAGCTCACAGTAGCACCCATATTAGCTCCATAATGAAATAATACTCCTCAGGGTTAGAGGAGACTTCAAGCATTAGTGTGACCTTTGTCTGCAAATAAAAAGATTTATTTTATACTTTACAGCTGTCAAATAGAAATACATTTTGCCACTTTTATGCCAAGTTTTGGTGTCTGTTTACATTTACATTTCTGTCTCCTCTAGTATGAAATATAGATCTGCTCAGGTTGAAAGTATAGCGAACAGATTGATTTTATTTATTGTGTGAAGGAGAAAGAACCTTGAGTTACTGGAGAAAGAAATATTTTATTTTGTTTTGGGGTTGTTTTTTTCTTTTTTTGTAAAAGCAGTCAACATTGTGAATCTGTTGCTGTACCTCTAACTTGTGGCCAAGCAACCTTGAAACTTTGGAGACACCTGTTTTGGATGTCTGATATGTCATCCAAAACAGGTGTTTATTTTTATATCCACATATAGTGTGTGATTTGTATGTACTGTATGTGTTCCATGTAAACACATAGCCAGACAATGATAAAATTAAAGGATGTCAAGAGATGCCAATGCACTGCAAACATGTTAAAATATCCAGTATATATATATATATATATATATAAGGGTAGTAATCTCACAGAGCACACCCATTTAGATGTAGATCGTCAAACCAATTCAAACAGAGGGAGTATAGGTGGAAAAAGTGATTAAAATTGTGCAAATAACAATTTAATAATATGTATGGGTGATATGAGTTAATGTTAATCATTATTTGTGCAGTTTTTCTTATCAGCTTGTATATTACGTATGTTTTAAACTTATTGTAGATTTACCAAAGTAAGTATTAAGTAATAATGGAATAATATTCAAAAGGGAATAAATGTAATCCATACACCATCTAATATTAGTTTTAGCTTATCATCATTTTAATGACCCTCTTGCAGTTTTAGTGAGGCGGTTACTCATTGAGCTGAGTCAAAAACAGGTGACTCTCCCATCAGTCCTAATATTTTGGTTTAAAAATATTATAATAATATTTTAACATCAATATATAATGCAGTTCAGGTAAAGTTATTGTTTTGGTATTAGTACTATTTTGTAGGCTATAGAATAAGATTGGATTATAACTACTGTTTACTGTCAATTGGAAAATAATCATAATCAGTGTAAGAATTTAAGTATCTCATTAAAACTCAATAACATTATGTTTGATATCTAAGTGTGATTGAGAATATAAGCTTGTTTTATTCAGTATTTATCATGTTTTTCACATATAATTGATATACACAAACTTTTTGCAGCATAATTATAATTTTGTAGAGTTAGAGAGTAAACTCAATGCAGGCTGCTAAGAAGAAACAATGTTAGATTATGACATAATGACCTAATTCAAAGTAGCTGGTTTGAGTGTACAGTTTTGAAATGGCTATATTAAATGTGGCAACCTACAGAAGTGGAAATATCAGTTTCCATTAGAGTGTGTATTTCTGCACAGAGATATTGGAGCTTGGGTCTCCATTTACACATTTAGAGGCAACTTTAAGTTGAACTGATGTAGATGATATCTAAATGGCACATTTGTTGTACTTGTGTGATGATTATCTCCCATTGACAAGTTCAATATTAACTATCCAAACATATAACTGCTAAAGTCCCATTTGAAGGTTCACAGATGTCTGACTTGTGAGCACAGTCATGGGGATCTGCCAGGGAAGAGGAGAATCAACAGGTACCTCAGGGTACAGCACTGGGCCCATCCAGGCTTCATGTGAGGGGAATTGTTCTGTTTGAAGAGGAGGGTGATTTGTTTGTGGCACTGCTGCCACTACTTGAACACTCAGTCAAACTTTCCAAAGAGTCCCCGTTGAGTAAAGACTGAAGCTTGTGCAGAGCTGCAATAACTCTGGAGGCAGATGTAGGTGATTGGTAAGAGCTTGCTGGGTGACTTCAAGGTGTTTATCATTTCAGGAATTAAAATCAGCATATATTACCTTTCCCTGCCCCAGATAATAACATAGTGGGATATCTCATTATAAATCCTACCTCTCCTCACCCAATGAAAGGGGATTTAAACAGCTCATAGATGTATATCCTCTCCGTGTAAGGGTGAGCTGCTCTTTTCATTCTAGACCGAATAATATATACTGTATATATTGAGGTGTGTAAATTGAACTTGCACCACAATGAACCGAGTCCCTGCTTTGACCAAAGACTGTACTTTGCCTGTGGGAAGAGGCATCATGGAGGTGGACGTCATGACGGTGTGCGGACACGTCACATCACGCATGGCCGAAGACGGCACAGGCCGACACCGGACCGAAACGCGTTGGCTTAAATATTACACCACATGAACCATCTGCGACCTGTTTCTCCTCTTCGCGCTTTGTTATCGGAGAAAGCACCTCCCCGCTCCCGCTGCTGGGTTGACGGCCGGGCGTGTCCCTGCAGCTGCTCGCGCCCCACCCTCTCGGTTGTTGTTATTGTTGTTGTGGTAGTTAATAACAGTCGCGCGCGGTGGCTCGTGCTGTCCTCCCCTGGTCGGTGCGAGGAGCTGGCTCGTCGCGCGCATGCAGCAGAATGGCTCGAGCGGCTCCGCCGGGTCTGACGGCTGCAGCAGGGAGCGTCAGTCTCTGTCCTTCAGCCCGCTGCCCGCCGCGACTACGAGGGTCAGACGCTTCATTCAGGAGAGACGGACGCTGCCCTTACCCAGAGTGATGGTGGTGTTCTCGGCCGCAGGGGACACCGACAAACCGAGCGATGCCATGTCCAGCTCGGACTCTGCGGAGGACGATTTCCGAAAGCCGGCCTCCCCTTCGCCGAACCTCGCCCTCAGCAAGCCGCTCCGCTCCCCGCTCACCACCCAGGAGCAGGAGGTAGGCCGCTTCACAGCACGGTACTACATGGAAAATCACATTTAACAGGCTAACAAACTGCATGACACACACAGGAAACGTTTAGCTGCAGATAGAATAAGATAAAGTAAGTAATTTAGGATAAATATAATATTTATTATTGAGTAGGTAAAAGCTGTCAACCATAAGAGCAGAAAAATACTAGATACTACTACTAAAATAATAGAGAGAGTACTTATACACAGTAAGTTTGAATCACTGTCTAAGTTTCCTATAACAAATAATTATAACCACAGTAGATATAGCAGACACAGAGGTAGGTAGGTAGATGGATGGATAGGTAGGTAGGTAGGAAGGTAGGAAGGTAGGTAGCGTGAATCACAGTCACCAGGTGTCAACCCAACCACCTATCAGAGATTTGGACCTAGGACTCTATGACCATCATCAACACACCACTTGAGTGAATATCTTTTACATGAATCGAGTCCATCCTCAAGTTGAGCTCAGAGACTTGCAGAGTCAGGGGGCAGTTGGTGGCATGACATTACTAAGACACTTTGTTGTTTTTTCTGTCACCTACCTGTAGATTGCATCTAATTGTTATTTTCATTAAGGGGGTTGTTCGATTAACTGTCTGTGAAACGTTAAAACTTTTTCTGGGTTGCAGGTGACGTCTTTTCATGGTCTTTCAGTTTACAGTGATATATGATGAAGATAAGCAGAAAAACTTTTGAGAAGGTAGATGATGCAAATATTTGACATTTAGGTAAAACAATTGACTAAGTGATGATTATCAAAGAGAAAAACAGTTGTTGATTCATTTTCTAATATATATAATCTCTGCAAATATTTGTCTTCTTTCCTGATATTGTACGTCAAAGATTATCAACAAGTGAATCTGAAATCTGTCGTTTTTTTTGTTGGATATGGTTAAGTCAGCTTGGCCCTGTCATGATTGGCTGGCAGTTGTGTCACCTGACTTGCGTGTTAATGAACGAGCATGTGATGTGTCAATCTCAGACCATCCAGCCCGCTGAAGGGTCTAAAGATGGATACAGAGGAATAATCCTCTTATAGTCCTGCGGTCTCAATGTAAAGTCATGGCTGATGAGACACTTGGAGCGACACTTTCCTCCTCACACAGGCTTTTCAACTGCTCAAGGTACTAAAGAGCATTTTTGTAGCACTGCTAATGCCAAAATACTTCTGTTTGTCTATATCAGTGGTTCACAATCTCAAATGTTGGAGACCCACATCTGACCACATAACAATACAAGTATGCAATGTGGTGTGGTTCCTATCACACTTACAGAGCTTAATTCAACATGAAACAAACAACAAATTGAGTTTTTAGACATTGTAAATGCTGTTAAAGAAATCAAAGTTAAATTTGCTTTTTAAGAAATATTTTTTAAAAATATTTTCTATAGTTAGGGTTTTTTTCTACCAAACCTGTTCTGTTTTGCAAACATTTTTGTGGCCTTCTTGCAATACCTTCACAGCCCACCAGTGGGCCATGACCCACAGGTTGGGAACCATCGGTCTATTTGAATCCGGTCTTATAACTGAAACGTCATTAAATAAGTGGGCACAAGTGTTAGACTGGGTGTTTGTTGCCAAGTTATCCAAAATGATATTGTTAAAATGAAGTACATTTTGAAATATTTAACAAATCAGCTGACTCATCATTACATACTAACTTATCCTGTAAAACTGCAAACAGTTCATACATTATCAGGAGAGATTTCCCAGAATCTCTTCAAAATTATTTAATTTACTTAAAAGATATATCTGGTCTCGACATCCTCCTCTGGACAGAGTACATAGAAAAAGTCCACATTAAAGCCACTTTGAGCCTCCAGTTAAAATTAAAACAGAAAATCTTATTAATTTAAACATAATTTGTTAACATATTGAGTAGTTAAAAACAAATGTAAGTATTTGTATAAAACAACTATCTCTCTGTCTAATCTTTTCATCTATTCAGCAGTTGGTTCTTATGGTGTGTATCATGATTGTAGTCTCACATGGTCACTAGAATGACTCATAAGACCTTGTGCCTTATTAGTTATCATTTTTATTTCCATTCTTACCTTAAGTTTCCAGAGGTCATCTCACTGAACGTTGGGGGCATGTACTTCACCACTCGTCTGTCCACGCTGCGGCGATATGAGGACACCATGTTGGCGGCCATGTTCAGCGGGCGTCATTACATCCCACGTGATGCTGAGGGACGTTACTTCATCGATCGGGATGGAACATATTTTGGGTGAGCTTGGCGAAATATCAAATATGAGGGTTAGAAATACTTTGGAGAGGAGGGTTATGTGCGGGAGTAGAAAGTGCATAAAGATAGCAGAGGACCGAGTTTTAGTCCCTTATAAAAATGTGGTTTTGAAGCTGCTGAAGGAAAATCATTATATTCTAGTAGATATCAATGATCTGGTTCTGCTATGAAAATAACTGGTATCGTTGGCTTCTGCTAGTAGTGTACACTGATTTGTATATTTGGTACTGTGTGGCTGCTTTTTCTTACTTGTTTTGCACAGTATACAGTATATGCCTGCACTATATGTCTGTAATTAGATCAAATTGGGTCATATATGTATGTAGCTGCTGATACAAACCTCTATTGTCTATGTGGAAAATTATCTCTGGCTTCTGGGCTGACTGACAATATAGGGTGATGATGAGGAAAGTACTGCAAAGCACTGTCAACCAATATGTTTTGAAATACAGTAAAAAAAAAAAAAAAAAGGGGGGCGGGGGCTTAGTTTCCTGAGGATAAAAGCCCACAGTCCAAGTGCAAAGTGTATCAAGGACTATAATCTTTGGAATTTAACTCATCAACATACTTTATGGATCTTGGATTTTAAATTTATTCAGTCACAAAGAATACAAGAAAGACTTACATGGCAGTGTGGTTCTGCATTGTGAATGGTTGGAGAGGGCAGGGAAAGCATGAGGAAAGCCGGAGAAAATGGACTGAAAAGGTGCAAAAGGACGGGTTGTGTGGGTTGTCTCTGTAGCTACTGATATCACCAACATCACCACAGTTTAACAAAACTTTACTGCGATCTGAAAACTTTTGTTCAACACTGAGATACATTGATCTCCAGTAAAGCATTTTTTTTGAATATCTGCAAACTAGCAAGAAGTCCAATACAAACCAGGTAACTTGAAACAGTAAAGTGATTAACACAGTTATATACAAAACAATATTAATTTATGAATTAAATTAAAATAAATTGTCAAGACTTGCATGCAAATTACATACAGAACAGGACACTGTGTGTATAGTCCAGTGTTAATGAGCATAGTTGTTACTTGTAGAGAGCAACGCAAACAAAATAACATGACTCAGACTTCACTTCACTTTAGTGGCCGTGCAACATGAGTTGGTGAGACCACCAAAGTAATTGTTATCTGGAGGGCATGAAGGTCTGTTCCAAATTTCCAATTGTGCCATAGACACAAATATCTCATACAGAAATGTTAACCTCATGGTGGCGCTAGATAAAAAGTAAAGGGTTTACTGATGTCAGTGGGATTCATCCCCTAGAGGCCATAATGTCTGTACTGAGCTTCATAAGTTATTTCAGTCTGGACCTAAGTGGATCAGCTTCAGCATCCCTGGAGCCACGCTGCTAGCATGGCTAAAAAAGAAAAGCAAATTGCTTTAAATATGAATGTGATAACATGCAGAGTCAAAATGTTTGACTTATGTAAGAAATGGGTTTGGGTAATTTTAGTTCTGTATGAATGTGAAAAAATGAAAGTGTGTGTGTGTGTGCGTATGTGAGGAGGTGTGCATTTAAGATTTAAACTTAAGGAGCAAACAGAATGAGAGATAGAAGACATCTGACTATATAAAGTAATAAAAAAAACCTTCAGTGGATGCTGGCCCTCTGCAGGAGTACAGTTTTCATTTGGGATGTTAATGCTGGTGGTTGTTGTCCTGTTGCCATGCTGGAAAGTGTTGTGTTGGACACTGCAGCAACTTTCCCTCCAAGACTTCTGTCATTTTCTGCATTTTATCCTCCGTGTTCATAAGCCCGACAGGTTCTGCTGCAGAGGAGCAGAATCAAAATCAACGTTATTGGTTATATGTTCACACACAAGGATTTTGAGTCAAGATGTCAGTAGCTCTCAATATAGACACAGTGCTAAGAACAGCTGTACAGGAGGATTTGATTATAGACTTACAGCTAAATAAAGACAAGACATGCATGTAAAGCTTGATTGCACAGGAAAGTAGGTATGTCATAACTTTGTACAACAATAATTCACCTGACAGAAAGTGCAGGTAATTATTTCATCATTTTCTTTCACTGTGAACAATGTCAGGGGAGTGAAAGAGGTTTGACAACATGAATCTTAACAGAAAAAGGTGCGACATCCCACAAAGGCTTATCTGGACATCTACATTTATCTCAAGGCCAAACAATATACTTGCTTCTCAAAGTAGTGTCAGGAACAAAAGAAAACCCGAACAGGCTTAGTGAGTCAAATCAGCTGGGAATGTGCGAGAAAGAGCTGCAGGTGGAATTTAGTTTAGATGCAGTTTTAATCCTATACCGTCTGCATCTAAGGGGAAGTTAGTTTAAAGGTAGATAGACATCAGCAACATTACTCTTCAGTTCACCCTCCTCTCGTGTTTGACAGAGCAAAGAACACATAATGTTTCACTTCACAGGTGCAATAAGGATGAAATCATGAAATTATATATACAATTCTATGTAGAGTAGGCAGGGATGTCTCTTTTTGCTTAATCCAGTATATTAAATATTTGACAAATCAAGACTTAACTGCATTGATGCTCAAGTCTTTTGAATATGCAGTATTACCATAAGGCAGCATGGCTCAAAATTGTGGCCTAAAATTTAAAAGCGAGATGAACAGAATTAAGCCGGGAACACACACTTCAAACTGCCAGCTTTTTACGTAGTGTTTACAGGCCACTCAAATGTTGGATTTCTTTCTATTGTAAATTAATTACTGGTTGTAAAATGCCACTGTCTCCACATGCACCTGCTAAAATGGTTATTTTATATATATATATATATATATATATATATATGTCTAATGTCATCCTAGAGATCGTCAACTATAGTAGAAGGAGTCAGTTTTATGTAATGTTGCTGACATGATGTCAATATAACTATCAACAGGTCTTTTCTTATGCAGCCAGTGTGTTTCTGGCCTGAACTTGGCCAAAAAAAAAAGCATAAAGCAGCAGTTTAACCAGTTTGAGCTCCTACACTGCAGTGGACCAGCAAAACTGGAAATCGAACATACTCCTGGCAGCCAATTATACCTGTGAAATATCAGTAGCTGCAGTACTAGTAAAGGTTATTAGGCTATTATGTGTCTTGATGCACCAGTAAAGAGTAAGCTGTGCATTAAGATTTGTTTCCTGAGCATGAGTGTAAAGACTGATATTCAGTNCACCTGCTAAAATGGTTATTTTATATATATATATATATATATATATATATATATGTCTAATGTCATCCTAGAGATCGTCAACTATAGTAGAAGGAGTCAGTTTTATGTAATGTTGCTGACATGATGTCAATATAACTATCAACAGGTCTTTTCTTATGCAGCCAGTGTGTTTCTGGCCTGAACTTGGCCAAAAAAAAAAGCATAAAGCAGCAGTTTAACCAGTTTGAGCTCCTACACTGCAGTGGACCAGCAAAACTGGAAATCGAACATACTCCTGGCAGCCAATTATACCTGTGAAATATCAGTAGCTGCAGTACTAGTAAAGGTTATTAGGCTATTATGTGTCTTGATGCACCAGTAAAGAGTAAGCTGTGCATTAAGATTTGTTTCCTGAGCATGAGTGTAAAGACTGATATTCAGTGAATCATTGTGGAACAACTAATCACCACCATCATCTGTTTTTATTCCTTCAGTTCCTTCAATAGAGCCAGACTGCTACATCAAAGCAGAGTTGTTGAAAGTAGGATTCATGAAGTAGGAATACAGTTTTGTGTGCACATGTTCTAGTCACGCTCTTTTTCCATCCAAAGGGACATCCTGAACTTCCTCAGAGAAGGCGAACTTCCCCATACGGACCGAGTGAGAGCAGTGCACAGAGAAGCTCAGTACTACGCCCTTGGTCCATTGCTGGACAGCCTCGAGGAAATTCAGCCACTCACAGGAGAGAAAGTGCGGCAAGCTTTCCTCGATCTGTTGCCCTACTACAAAGGTAACTGGAATAATTGTGGCTGTTGTGTTCATTGACAAGTGGAACTATTATGAAATGTAAATGAGCATCGGAGCTTTGCAGGTTCAGTGGTTTTGACGTTGTTGCATGCAACTTGACTTGAGCCCCTTTTTTCTAGCTTACATTAGTTCACAATTTTTGCAAACTGGTGCTATTAAAATAACTCCAAATTAACTATTAGTTTGTGTTTGCATTGTTTACATGGATGTACAGGCAACTATCAAGAAAGAAAACCTAAAAATCTGACAATACCCAGGCAAGTCCTGCAGCTATAAGGAGCGTTTATAGATGTGTATTTGCAATTGAGATAATAATATCCTCAGAGGATGCAAGTCACTGAATGTAAAAGTATGTGTTTCATGCTTATGTGTTCAGATTGGAGTTATGACTCATAAAGTGTATGGGCTCCATATTTTAAGTACTTAATTGTCTCCACGAGCTGTGAGTTGTAGACACTGCTGCTGCTTCAACTGTTGTCTGCGCTGATAAGTGGACCAAACTAACTCCTCGTTGTTTTTATAGCACCTGCATGTGCCTTCACCTCGCACAATATCTTTGCCTCACCTCTCACACCCCCTGTTTGCCTCACAGTTTGAAAACCTCTGCATTATTGCAACATCCACACTGCAAACCAGCACACTCCACATAAATTATAGGCCTCCTGATTGCAAAGACATTACTTTACGCAGATTACTGCTGACTACAGTGCTCAACATCTGCTGCTGCTGGGCCTTTTTCACAAGTTTCACAATGCTGAGGGTGTATCAGTACATGTAATCAACCCAAGGATTTTGTTTTGGTTTATGACAGTTAGTTATAGTAGCTTATTAGTCTAATATAGTCCAGTTGCAGTCCACATGTTCACTTGTGAAGAACATGAAGTCAATATCGTGAGTTACACAGGGAGGGTTTTGGCAGTGTCAGCAGTTATTAGCTAAACAATTCTATTCAGGTTAGACCAGCTCATGTACTTACATGCAAACACAAGCTAGAGGAGCCACATCTAATAAACTGTACGGTGCACAAAGTGCACCTGATACATTTCTCCACTGTGAACAAAGAAAGACAACATTGACAGGTTGAATTGAATTTTATCAAATCATATCAATAATTGTAAAAAAAAAAAATAGCTCAAACTCAAAGATTAAATTGTTTGCTGAGAAGGCAGAAACTGTTTTGACAGATTAATAATTGTTCAAAACCTGTTTCATCTCCCAGTTAAAATTGAACCCTTGACACTGATAAGATGCAAAGACTGATGTAGACAGGACCAACAGATTTTGGCAAGCACAGCACATGACCTGGTGGTCCTCTGTGAGGTGTGATGTTTTGTTCCCTTACCTTACCTACACTGCTCAGCATAAGTGAGTACACCCCATTTGAAAATTAAGACTTCTATCTATTTCTCAGTGAATATGAGAACAATTTGCTGTATCTTTACAAAACTGAGTTTTATTAAATATTTATTTTATTATCATAAAGCTGTGGTCACCTAACATCTTTAGAATAAGAAAAATAATACATTTTATTCAAATGAGGTGTTGCAAAAATGATTACTCTCTACAACAAATTTTTTTTGTGTGCATAAGCTTCAGCAGTGGCTTGCTTCATGGATGACACCCTTGCATGCCACTCCTCTGGAGTGGACGTCACATTGTGTCATTGGAAACACTCACCCCATGCATGCCAATTTTCTCCAACTCTTCTCATCACAAAATGCTCATGTCGAGTTGTTTACCTCCATGGACGACCTGGGCGTCTATCCTTTTTGAATTTTTGCTTCACTTTTGCTACTATTCCAACTTGTTAGCTTTACTATTTTTTATGTAACCTTGACCTTTTTTGTGCAAAGATTTTTGTCACCATTGAATGCGAGTTTCTCTCTAAAATCCCACCCTTAGTTGTCAGTTATCTTGTAGCCACCTATGTGATGATTGATTAGACTCATCTGTTGGTGAATTTCTGTTCATTTGAATTTCATCTGGTTGTACTCCTAAGACGTTCTTTGAGATGTACTAATTTTTGCAACGGTACAGTTCATATACAGAGGACACACATTTTGTGCTTACATGTAGGAGTTCTTTTACACATGTACATTTTTACTTTAAATTAGTAGGAACCCAACGTGATGAGGGTTATTTAGTATAGATTTTATAGACTTTACCTTTATTTCATTTAAGGATAGTGGATGTCATTCAAAGTCACTTTTTAGCACAAAACTCCCCCTTTGCTTTACTGTAGCTCCACAGCTGCTCAATAACTGCTGTGTCATATTAACTTCAGGTAAATTTTGTTTTTGCACTGTATGAGGACTGAAGAAGACTGCATTTGTCCCTCATTAGTAACATTGTAAACATGTGATGAGGGGAAGAAGGTATGAACAGGAAGAATGATTACAGCAAACAAAAACAGATTTAAAGGACTGTGAACCTAATCCTTGTAAATATTAATAATTGTAAGTGTTTTCATTGCAGACAATCTGGAGCGCATTGTGGAGATTGCCAAACTGAGGGCCATGCAGAAAAAGGCGCGGTTTGCCAAGCTGAAAATCTGTGTCTACAAGGAGGAGATGCCAATCACGCCGTATGAACGTCCTCTTTTTAACTCTCTGCGCTTTGAGCGCTCTGACAGCGAGGCCAAGCTCTTTGAGCATCACTGCGAAGTGGACGTTTCCTTTGGACCTTGGGAGGCAGTGGCAGACGTCTATGACCTGCTGCACTGCATCGTCAGTGACCTGGCCGAGCGCGGCATCACTGCCGAGCAGCAGTGCATCGGTGTCTGTGACAAGCACCTCATCAACCATTACTACTGCAAGAGACCCATCTATGAGTTTAAGATCACATGGTGGTGAAGCTGGAGGGATACAGTCTTGGCTAACCGGACCAAAAACCAAAAAGATGCATGGTCCATTTTTTTTATATAACTCAGCTGATACTGGTTTTTGTATTGAAGTTGCCAATATTTTGTGCTGATGATCTTAAATTGTGACCCTAAAATATGCTCCAATATATAAATACTCTGTGTTTCCCACAGATATTTTTCTTTTCGGTCTAGGCAAAATAAAAAACAAATTAGGCAAACAAATTACACTCAGTCATAGTTTATTAGGTACACATAGCTAAAACTCATACAGTGTTGCAATAAAGGTTATAATGTTCAGCTTTTGTTGAAGCAGTTTTAGATAGGTGTTGATTCAACTGTAAGATCATTTTATAGTTTGTAGGTTGTTATGCTTTATGTGTGTGTTTTATGTTATGTGGCCTGCCCTCATTGATATAAGTGGGGCAGAAAAAGCGCTAGAAATACCTGTCAGTATAATGTAATACAGGTCAACAGCTCACAAACCTCCACCCTCTAAAATGAACGCAAAGTTGACTCAACACCTGTCTGTAACAGTTTCAACAAACACTGAACAGCTGTAGCTAGCTGTACCTAATAAACTGGCAACTGAGTGTAAATGGCAACAATTTTCAGCGAAATCCAGGCCAATGGAAAATGCTACTAATAATAATAACTTTAAAGTGGTCTAACTTCAGTGATGTTCTCCAGGACCTCGCACAGAAACACTTTTATGATCAGGCTGGTTTTGGCAGCACTCAGCCCATCTGACAGTCACTGTAGTTACATGCAAAATATAATGTGAAAAAACAGCTAAGTCGTGTGTGTGTGTGTGTGTGTGTGTGTGTGTGTGTGTGTGTGTGTGTG
>CM076660.1:21887915-21909953 GCA_038496675.1 Rachycentron canadum | reverse complement strand
GTGTGTGTGTGTGTGTGTGTGTGTGTGTGTGTGTGTGTGTGTGTGTGTGTGCGTGAGTGAAAGATGAGCCGTTATGCAGCTTCTGTAGACAGTTGTGTTGATTAAAGGAATCAGGTTTGTGTAGACAGCCTTGTTGCACATCTCACAGAACAGCTTTGCTTTCATTTTGATCAATGCAGCCGTCTGTACTGGCCACCGAAAGAGATGTGGGTAAATGTTTAAATGAAGCGTAACAGTAGCACAAGTAGAGCAGATTAAAAGGGTTTTTCTGTTAGTGCTTGTTGATTTACTTTAAGCCATGCTATGCCGAGCCAAGTGTCTTACTCCATAACAAGGCCGACCATGGCCAACTCATGACGGTCTCCTCCCCTCAGCTGGGTCCTCAGATGCTAAACTCGTGTCTGTGCTTGATGTTTGTTTTTAAAGTCTCTGTGTTCACCTCTCAGTGCTCCTCTGTGGTTTGGAGGGTAGTTTTAGCTATTTGTACTTTGAGATATCAACCTTATTTTACTCTTCGTAGCTTTCAGTCATATTAGAGCTCTGTTAAGTCACTGAGCCAAACCTGTCATGCTTTTTTATAAAATAGGGATTATTTGATGTTGGGCTAACATTGATAATACCAGACTAAGTATGGCTGTACTGGTGCGTAATTTTGCATTTAACTTTTCATTTGTAAGATATAACATTTTTATAGTTATATATATTTCTGCTTTAAGCCGTGTAACCTCGATCCAAAGTGTCTTTTGAGGCTTTAAATCTGTTTTCTTATTGTGTAACTAGTGACTGTGTGTTGGACTGTTGCAAGGTCTGCCAAGACCGACCTGAACACCTAGCAGCACCGTGGCTGTAAGCACCCACTGACTAAGAATTGAAGCTGATGCTGACACACCGCTTTTGCTATGCAGCTCATATAAAAAACATGTCTAAAACACGGACTAAATATCTGAAGCAAAACGTGCAAAAAATCTGAAGCTTGAGTTTATTGTCACATCAGAAGTGTCTTATCTCATTTGAAAGTCAGTTCTGCCCATTACCCAATAATATCCTAAAAGCATTTTTTGTAATGTTGTTGTCATTATTATTATTATTATTATTATTATTATTAATTGCATTAATTTATTCATAACTTATGTATCCCTCTAACTTTAACTTTGCCCTGATGTGGATTGACATTTTCTCTACATTTCCAGTACTAACATTCAAAGAACGTAGTAAATATTGAATATTGTAAGTAAAGAAACTGAAGTCAAATCAGTATTTTTAGGACTAAGTTTTGTTTCAGGAAACAGATGAACTGAACCTGTTCCTTTTGGATAAAGAGTATATTTTAATTATGCAACCTCCTGAGGAGTGTGTTTTTAGATTTAAGAGAAGTTGGGTGGTCCATTATACATGGTTGTGTAGTATCAGTATGAAGGAAGCTTATGTTGTTGCACACTAATGTAAATTTGTGGATGTTGTGGCAGAAATAGAGAGAACCTTAAATCTAAGTCGTTATTTATTGTCAACCTCCAATTCACTTTTTCAACTTAACAACATGCAATTCATTGAAGCTGCAATATAGAGCATCAAAGCTAAGTTAAATGGCTGTTTTCTACTGTTCTTGATGATAATGTCTGAGCACCTTGTGATTGTAACCAAGATATATATTTTTTTTACCTCCAACAGCTCCTTAGTCACCAACTGTAGAGAGTAACCGTCGACAGCATCAGTTAATAAATCCTCACTAAGAAAGCCAACGTGCTTATGTTGTTGATGCACTTTGATAGATAATGCAGGTATGTATTCTTCCTTTGGAGCACTACTAATCTTGATTTATGTTATGTTTGCAATGTTTTGAATGTTTTTTATATTGTTATTTATCTCATTCTGTTAGCTTCTAGGAAGCTATAGATCTATAGTCCTCATTTGGTTTCGTTTGTAGTGAAAAAGCAATGTGTGATTTTTATTATTGATGGTAAAATTAAAAATAACTTAAAGGGTAAATGTGTCCCTCTTCATTTTGTTAACTGGCTTATTGGTCTGTGTGGACCCTGACTCAATCACCTCCTCATAAAACACACTGATAATAGGATTACTGATGTTGATGATGTTTTTCAGACCAGAGGAAAATAAAATCTAAATCCTGCTTTTTCCTTCTATTAAATAAAAAAAGATGTCTGATCTTTTTTTTAACAGTTATGTGCAGTTGTCCCAAACCTCTGTTGGTCGCCAGACGTGCTGGAGCTTCTTTGATGAGAGGCTCAAATGTCTTCAACTCCACAACCAGAGAGAGAAAGTTTCAGTTTTACTTGAAATTGTATCTGTATTGAGTCCACACAGCTACATTGTGTACAGTACCTCTTTTTGTACACTTTCTCCTCTGCAGCCTCCTAACAGGGGTGGGCGGATCAATCCCCAGAGTATTGATACTACCTATAGCAAGTCTTGTTTTCAGTGTTGATACAAGCGTTGAGGAATGATACCAAAAACACATGGACCCATCACATGTTAGCTCACATCCTGCCCACATATACACTCTTCTTATTGCTGAAATATTTGTATCACTGCTGCTGGTGTCTGCATGAGCGCAGTGATCACCTCCAGCAAATTCACATAATAACCACAATGTTATTGAATCCTGAAAAAAGAATAAGTAACTAACAGAGAACAACATGAAGTAATGAAAATGTATTCAGCTGAAGAGAAGTGAGTTGAACTGTTTTTCCTGCGACAAACTAGGCTGAGAAGTGGTGGTCACCTTATACTAAAGGAAACAAGGGCCACAGCAATGATAGAAGCTATGTTTAGCATGTGTAATGTTTATTTGTTAATGGGAGAGTTTTGCAGGTATTTAGCCCTAAACAAATGCAGTTAGAGGCAGGACAACAAACAGACTTACCCATAGACATTAAACAACAATTAATATCTAACTATAATATCAAAGTCTCTACATAATCAATATTAATTTCCCATTTCAGCGCTGTAATATCCATTTTAATGCTGACCATGTCAGTTCTGCCACACTAGTCCAGACCAGATATCTCCAAATCTACTGAATGTGTTATTGTAAGCCAGTCGTCTTTCTCAGGTGATGAAACTTGGGTGTCCTGATTCTTCTTGTAGCGCCACCAGCAGGACATGTTTGGCTTTTAGTAAAATAACTCAACAACTTCTGGGTGGATTAATCCCCAGACAATGAACCCTAATGACTTAGGTGAGCCCCTGACCTTTAAATTAAAATTTTGAAATTAAAAAATTAAAATTAAAAAAGATAAGCAAGAGAGCTTTGCTAGTTTTAGACTACTTGTTTGTTTATTGTCACTGAACAAACCATATTTATTCAACTATTGTCTCCACATATTTCATTCTACTCATCCATGACTCCCATGCATTAGCTCCATATCTGCTCGGGGGGGTTGACCCCAGTTTAACAACCACAGCTGTAGCACCATCATCAGGTAGAAAAAAATGACTTCCCCAATACTTTGTTTAAGGCAAAATCCCTGTACTTGGTGTGTTTTGTACCACAGCAGGATCTTAGGGAGACTTTTTAAAAACATAAATCTGAGGTAACTAACTCACAACCAGGTGAGGTCAGTGACTAGATGTAGTAACTTCCTGCTGGCAGTAACCTTACCAGTCATATAGACAAGCCAAAGAAAGAGAGAGAGAAAGAGAGACAGACATTCAACTTCCAGCATTAGCACCATGGAGAGCTCCATATTATTAGGTACTGTATCTTAATCTATAACAAATTTAAAGAGACATGAAAATAATAAGTATCTCCAATTTATATTTAAGTACCAGTACTTGAGTAAAGATATGAGTTTGAATATTATGTTTTAAGAATTATGTGATCTGAACTACATCTGGTTGTTTATTTAGTCATGAATATTTAATGTAATAAAGAAATACCTGTTGTTTTTAATAACTCTAAAATTATTCTGAACAGAGGGGATATAAACATGTGATGTGTGAAATATCTATTAATAATATATATAACATGCAGCACTGTGTTGTGTTCACTCTTGGCTATGGTTTAACCTCCGAGATGACAGATTTTTGTCATTGGCCCCCATTTACCAGGTAGTTTCATTATTCCCCACACACCCAGAAACAAACTGTGCTCTGGAGCTAAACAAAAATATCAGCAGATTAACTAATTATATGATTAACCAATTATTAATTTGTGACAATTTAGATAATTGACGAATCAATTTAGTCATTTTTAAGATAAAATACCAACATTTCCTGGTGCCAGCTTCACTTTCCCTTTCTTTTTTTTTTCTTTTCTTTTTTTACATTTCACAGCCCAAACAACCGATTAATTATTAAAGACGAGTTGTCAGATCTACCTGACAATAAAAATAATTGTTGAGTTTGTTCAAGGTTTAACTTACTTGACACAGAAGAACGGAGACAATGATAAAACACAACAAAAGCCTAATAAAGGTTCATGAAACACAGGGTCCAGCTACAACACAAGATGGAGGTTGTGGGATAGTTTATACTGTGAGTGCACATTTCTAACAAATAGGCTCTACGCTTCGACACAAGCGATATTAAGTGAACCTGGGGTTTTTAGAGGCCCCTGAGGGCCTGGGGCCCCCGAACAGTTGGTAATCCAGCATCAGTTACCATTACTCATTTCCCCGCCTCCTTCCCTCTCTCTCTCTCTCTCTCTCTCTCTCTCTCTCAGTGTTCACCTACGTCTCTCTCCCAGCAGAGGGGTGGAGGCTGACGGCCGATGCCTTTTCTTTGGAGAGGATGGAGGAGAGGGGTTGTTCTTCAGTCGGTTTTTCGCAGAGCGACTTGATAATCACAAACTACAGCCTTCAGCGGACAATTTTCATGGAAACGAAGCGTCTTAAAATGAGCCGGGGAGTGACCATTGATCTGCTGCACAAGGTACGCACCTTTCCCTCCGCTGTTGCTTGTAGCGATGATAGGCTGTTAAATGTAATGATCCTATATGGGGGCCGGTGGGGGTGGATAGTTACATAACAGTGCAAAGCGAATCAGAGATTAATTAAGAGAATAATGATCGCGATGTGCAAGAAAACCCGTGTGTAGACATGAAGATGGATGTTGACTGTAGCTGAACCCGATGGTCGATTGTCTCCTGTGACATGATGAAGGAAAAGCAGCCTGTCAGATGGAAGAAACTGGAAGGTGTTGAAGAAAATCTTCCAGGCTGTAAGAGCCTGCAGGCCCGCGGCCTCACATCACCACAGGACCACAACACAGATAAGGCTCCGGATCGAGACACGCTGGTGCATATAAAGGCAGAAAATGAACTGCCATTATAGGAGGCTGTTATTATTATCTGGATCACCTTCGTCTCCATGACGACGGGAAATCTCCAGCCTGTTAGTTTGCTCTCTGCTTCCTGCGGATGCACCTGATCCCAGCAAAATCATTGAGCCTAGTCTGCTCTGTAATAAAACCGTGTTGTTGTGCCGAACAAGACTTTTCCTTAACCCGCACTGTCAATTTTAAAACAACACTGATATCCATTGGATAATAACTGTGCAGCCATCTATCCTCCAACCGGCTGGTTCAGGTTTGCTACTCTCTTAAATAAAAGTTGTTTTCTAATATAACTGGTTAAAAGCACGACCAGTAGTTATTTTGAATTTTATGTAAAACCTTCATAGATGTCAAAATCATAGTTTTCATCTTTGCCGTCTGCCCTAAATGGAAATTATAGACCCGTTGGTACTGATTTAGATAAGGCACCACATTCATAAAAGGTTAATAGTTGTAATGAATGGATTTATTGATGGTTAATACATAATTTATCAATGCTTTCTAGACCAGTTATGAGCCATTGATGAGAGCAACTGTTTAGTTGCCAGGTTGTGGAAAATCCTCCTCCAGTGAAGCTCTTTAATTCATCAGAGAGACCCCTTCAATGTAATGTTAGGAGGGGCTGCAGAACATTTGGACCAAAAACCCTGAATGTTTACAGACATTTGTAAATGCATTGTTACTTAATAGAAACACACAGCCATGCTATTTTATGCAATAATCTTTATTCAAACAGAATAATAAAAAGAGCTGTTCCCATAAACATTTCACATTTCCTTTATTGTCCTTACTACATTTGTACTGTTATCAGTTTTTATACATATATACAGTCACACTGTAAGTTAATAAATGATTATACCATTATAAATATGTAGCTGTAAATGTGAATAAGAAGTTTAGAAATGCACTTTGGTCCAGATGTCCTGCAGCCCTTTCCACTGTGAGTATCCCTAATGAATCAAAGAGCTAAAACAAGTTTCCACAACCTGGCAACATAAAAGATGTTATTGTCTATAAAAATTGTTAGTAATAAAGCATTAGTGAAGAATTTCTATTAATATTAATTAATAACTATTAATAAAGCTTTTAATTATAGCTTATAAAACCTTTTATAACTGTGTCATATCATGAATTGGTATTGACACCAATGTTCATATGCTCATCATACCTAGGTTGCAGCATACGCAAATGGATGTAATTTAACTTTATTTAATCATGTCTTAAAGGGTGAAATTTATTTTTAGGAGAGACCTTAGAACAACAGACCTTTATAATTCTGCACATAACAAAGGCTAGACAACAATGATCAACAAAAAAATTAATAAAAACTATTACGAGATTCCAACATCAGATAATAAAGCTTTACACCCACCACCAGGGAGAAAGAGAAAAACCTGCACAGGTTTCAGTTGAAAGGCAGATATACCTGAAACCAAGATTAGTGTGGATGTATGGGATATCTAAGGTTAAGTAGCTATTGGATCGTGTACTCTAATTACAAGATTTAAGATGAGTAAAATATCAAACATCATCACTGATGGCTCATAATAACTAACAGCTAGTTTTTCTGTAAACTAAAATACCTGGTGATTACTGCAAACGTGAAAATTGGATCTGATGGCGAGGCAAGGCAATTTTATTTGTATAGCCCATTTTTACAGTTTGTCTCAAAGGGCTTTACATAGCATCATAACAACATCCTCTTCCCTTAAACCCAACTGAGGAAAAACTCAAAACAAAAAACTCTTTTAACAGGGAAAAAAAGAGAAACCTCATGGTGAGCAACAGAGGAGGGATCCCTCACCCAGGACGGGCAGATGTGCAATAGATGTTGTATACATACAAGTAAACAGGTAACAATACAGAATAGAAGGGCAGGTCGGTTTAACAGCAGGGGTAAAAGGGGAAGGGGGTGATGCAGGGGGCGTTTGGTCGAGAGAGATGGAGCTTCAGTGGATCTGTGGAAACACAAATAGAGAGCGAGACACCTAGGCCAAACTACAAGGTGCAGTAGATAGTGAAAATGATAATTTAAAGTCTGGGAGAGGAGAGGAGAGAGCTCCATGTAACCTGATGTGTCCCCCAGCAGACTAAGCTTATAGCAGCATAAAAATGGTTCAGAGCTACCTGAACCGGCCCGAACTAAACGCTCTGTCGTAGAGGAAGGTTTTAAGCCCAGTCATAAATGTAGTGAGAGTGTCTGCCTCTCTGGCCCATGGAGAGAGTTGGTTCCACAGTAAAGGAGCCCGATAACTGAAGGCTCTACCTCCCAGTCTGTTTTTGAAGATACTGGGAGTCACTAACACACCTGCATGCTGGGAGCGAAGTGCTCTGGTAGGATAATAAGAGACTATGAGGTCTTTCAAATAGGATGGAGCTTTGTCATTAAGGGCTTTATAAGTCAGCAGAAGGATTTTGAAGTCTACTCAATATCCTACAGGGAGCCAATGGAGAGAAGCTAAAGTGGGAGAGATGTGTTCTCCTTTACTAACTCCTGTCAATATCCTTGCTGCAGCGTTCTGGACTAACTGCAGAGTCTTTAGAGAGTTTTTCGGACATCCTGACAACAGAGAGTTACAGTAGTCCAGCCTAGAGGTGATAAATGCATGGACTAGTTTCTCAGCATCACTCTGAGAGAGGATATTCCTAATTTTGGCTTTGCTGCGCAGGTGAAAAAAGGCAGTCCTAGTCACATGTTTTATGTGTGAGCTGAATGAAAGGTCCTGGTCAAATATTACTCCAAGGTTCCTTGCGGTCATACTTGAGTTCAGGTTGATGCCATCTAGATTAGCAATCTGCGAAGAAAAGGTGTCCCTGAGATGTTTAGGTCCAAACATAATGTCTTCTGTGTTGTCTGAGTTTAGCAGAAGGAAGTTAGAGGACATCCAGGATTTGATGTCTTTTAGGCAGTGTTGCAGATAGATGAGGCGGCTTTTATCATCTGGTTCTATCGATAAGTAGAGCTGGGTATCATCTGCACAACTGATGTTGTGGCTTCACTTTAGGATGACAGATCATTTACTTAATTACTAATGAAACTACATATCACAATGAATCCGGTTAAACTGTAGCTTCTAATCTCAATTGAATATAGTTAATCTCTAATGAAACCAATAATAAAGTCAGTAATAAACATGATTTAATCTTAGGCCAATTGTTTGTAAAGGCAGCAATTCTACAACTTAGACGGACGTCTTTTTCAGTACACTTTTTCTCCAATAAAATCAGTTCCAATGTAATAAAAGCTTTAGTTGTTTCCCACTAGAGTCACTTCATCTTCCATAAAATAATTCCTACTGAAACCATAGTCGTATCCAATAAAAGGTTAGCTGCATGGATTTATTGTTATCTCTGCCAAAAGCCTCCTCCTCCAAAACAAACCACTGTTTTATTTTCTGGTTCCCAGTTAAGTCTGCTGCCTTTTCTGCTGCCGTAGCAGTGCAGAGCCTCTGTGTCCTGACAGTCACTGTATAGTGTGTCACAGTTATTCTTTGAAGGACGGATCCTGGGAGTAACACAGTATCTAAGCAGCTAACATGACTCGACACCCACCACAGCTCTACCTGTGTCAGTCTGGTAACTGAGTCTGACCTGGTTTGAACCCATCTGAAGATTTATTGTGTTTCTTACAGCCACCAGCTAATGCAGTTACTACGTATAAAGATTTATTCATCATTGAGGTGAGGTGAAGTTTAGTGCTGCTAACTCACGCTTAGTAGCCATGGTTGAACTAATGAACAGCTGGAGAAACTGATTTTAATAAATATTTGCATCTGTCTGCCAGGTGTAGGTGTTAGCTGACAGCTAATAGAGCCAGCGTTTGACAGTGATGCTGCAGTAACTTCCTCTTTACAGACCAGTGGCAGCGCTAGAGATGTTTTCCAGCAATAGGTTTACACATCATTGTGAAGGACATTGTTTAAGTTTAACTGATGCAGCACAATTTAGTAAATCACCATTGACATTAGCAAGTAGTTGCAAGGAGGGACTTTACATACAAACTTAGTGAAGGCTTCAGATGGTGTGACAGATTCTGATGATATGAGTCTTATTTCTCAGGTGAAAGGGATAAGAAATACATCTGTTTTCTGATCTAAGTAGTAAATTTACTTTGATATTGATGGCATTTACCTGTCAGGCAAATTCAACATTTCCTGAACAGACACATTAAAACATTCCAGGGGAAGCTGGTATATCTGAGAGACTTCTAAGGTGTAACATATGCAGTGTATTCTGTTGTTATTGTTGTTGTGACATGTAATTTTCATTATCATTTTATTAGGCCTACACCTTTCTCAAGAAAGGATCACCTCATGCAATTCACAAAAAAATCTCATTGTCCAATTTGTTTCTGTTTCATTTCCCCCCCTTTATTTTATTTTTGTGTAATTTAGGTAAATTGATCCTTTAATTCCCCCAGTCAGAGTGGATGGAGTAGGTAATTGGTTTTTATACACCATACAGAAGAGCAACAATACACTGTCTCCGCATACAACAGTGGTTAATTTACTAGAATGAAATGAGACTGGTTTTCATCCTCTTCTCACCTGAGCGCTAAAGAGCTGGAAAGATACTGTGGTAAGATGTGAAAATTACTTGTATGTTTACTGCCTCTGCTCAGCTGCTTGTAAGTCTAAAAATAACAGCCATTTCCCAGTGCAGGCTCAGCTCAATTTTGGCCACATCTGTATCCAGCTACCTGGTTAACAATCTC
Organism: Rachycentron canadum; assembly: GCA_038496675.1. Lineage (NCBI taxonomy): Eukaryota > Metazoa > Chordata > Actinopteri > Carangiformes > Rachycentridae > Rachycentron > Rachycentron canadum. The sequence goes on along the minus strand of CM076660.1, from coordinate 21,899,947 downwards.
CCTCGCATAGTAGATATAATGAAAACCAGCACTAGAAGCTCATCTCATGTTCATCTAACACAATATGTTTATATAAATCACATCCTGCTGCAGACTAGGCACTTGCATAACTATCAGTGAAACTGATTATCTCATATGCATTAACCTCCAGTGATTCAATTTAGTTCTGTTGTTAACTTCATGGGTGGCCTTTGCTTTGCAGGAGGAGCTGTTTTGGGTGTCTCTGGATCCGGAAGTTTTCCATTCGTTTTTTTCACAGACAAAGTTGGACCTTCTCTGTGATGGACATAGATATGAAACTGTTCTGGCTAAATCATTAGTGCAGAATATTAAAGAATGCAAGTGAAAATATCTGCTTCTTTGATTTAAAAAAAAGAGTCAAAATTACAACTCTGTGCTAATTATGGCCTAAGTTTTGCAAACATTAACTAGTCAAAGTCAAAGAACTCTAAAAATGCATTTCCGTAAGAAACTTCCAAGCTACTTTTGCGTTCAAATCATGTGGGGTGAGGATGACAATGTCTACAACTTCTACTATTGCCTTTCACTCATTATTGGAGATTTCAGTCATCTTTAACGATAAAACCTAACAAAACAGAATAAAACGACACCAATGTCAGCTTCATTTCTTCAAAGAATGTAATTCTCCTTAGGAACAAAATTGCTGGCAAAAGACTTTACATGTTGATATTTAAGGCCCTTTTACATTTTCTGGAGACTGGGAGCTTCTGGAAAGCTTCCAACAAACTCACGGTGTTACTGTTAATTAGAAAGCAACCTACCTCCTAAAGAGGCCAGAAACTGCTGATGACACGGCTATTTCAGCCAACAAAGTCAACCAAAGTCATGGTCACAGTCAGAAACAAAAAACACGTTTTTGTTTACTTCTGTGTAAAGTCAAAGCATTATTATGTATTTTGGGTGGTAAATCTAGTCCTGTTATCTGTAGCTAGGAAACATTTGCAACAGTTATTTGCAGAGTCACATTGGCATTAATTTGGGATCAAGTTTTTGTTAACCCAATCTTTTAACTCTGTGTTTGGTCTTCACCTACTTTGGAGAAGAATATCGCTCTTAAGCTGCTAAATGTTCAAACGCTGTTCACCTGCTAGTTGCTATTATATATGCCTTTTGGTCTGCTGCAGTTAAAACCAAAGTGATAAGCAATAAGTAAAGTTGAAAAATAAATAAATAAAAGTTGAAAGATGCAACTTCAACTACAACCCTAGTAACAAAAAAAACTATTGTTGGCCTTCATTGTTTCTTTATTGTCAGTACCATTATAACAAACATGCTTTAAAAACGTCTGATTAATACGTTGCTATTCACAGCTATTCATCTGTTAGAGCCAAAAAAATCCCAGATGTGACATGAATGACAGTTTTATGCACAAAGCAGATACGATACATTGTTCGTCCCCAGGCCTTCTGAAACGAGATGAAACAGACAAATGTTATCCAATGCTGCGGCCTCATCCAGTACATTCCTGCTATATTGTGAGCACTTGGTAGACTGAGCTGTGCGTTACCATGGAAACCAGCGCTGCCGAAGCTCATAATATTCCCCTGTGAATGGAGAGCAGAACGGCTTCAACACAACCATTTGTTCCAGTGGTAAAAACACTGATGGTGGCTTCGGCTGTGTGCACAGAAAGAGAAGGCTCTCCTGATCTCAGGACAGTTCACGACACAGCAGAAATAATAATAATAATAAAAAAAAACAAACAAACAAAAAAAAAACTGTCTATGACAGCTACATTAGAGGGATCACATAACAAGTCTGGTGTATTTCATGGGCACTGCATGAATTTATTTTTATCCCTGTTGTGTCCGACTTGTGTCCTGGCGGAACATCTTCTGAGCCATAGCCAACAGTCAGTTACAGTAAATGGCCTGAACTGAAAATGTACATTAGTCATTATGATCAGAATAATTCCCTTAAAGTATTAAAAGTACTCAATAAAAAAATGCAAGATTATACTGCAGCCTGTATCATTTCATTAGATTTCATTACTCAAATGCTGCATAAAAAGGGATAGGAGATCTAATTTATTTATAACTACTCCATCTAATACTCCAGCAATTAATTAATTTCCATGTTGAGGAATTGTTCTTCATTTAATTATAACAAAGCAAGTGCACGCATAAAAAGCAAAGAATATGTTCTGTATTATGTTCCAATTTTAATTAATTCATTTTGAATTTTTCATATAGTTTGCAGCCAGTATGGAAATACACCAAACTTTAGCAAATGTTAATTTGGGGGCCTCAGTGGCTCATCTGGTAGAGTGAAGCCATAGGGGCTCAGTCCCGGCTTCATGGTCCTGGGTTAAGGGTCCTGGGTTACGACAAGCCTGTGGCTCTTTGCTGCATATCACCTCCTCTCTCTTCCCTGACCTTCCTGTCTCCCTGGTTGTCACTATAATAGAGGCAAACATGCCCATCAAAAAATGTTAAATGAATTCAATTCAATAGTACAAGATTGCACCAGCCACTGCTGCGACATACTTTCCAACAAAGAAGAAGAGCAGCACTGCCTTTAGAAATATTGCATTTATTTGGTTTTCAATTTGTCATTCTGTCGGGAGATCTGTGGAGTCACGAAGATACAAGCTGTTGCTGGGTAATGGGTCCAGTCCCCTAGTTGTTAAGGATATGAGTTATGTGTCCAACCACAGCAGACATCAAATGTGTTTATAGCTGTTATAGCTACACTTGAAGCATGAAAAGCCGGTTGTTATAGGGAGGAGGAGAAACAATGTTGTTTAAATATATGGATAATGGTGCACATTTTTTCCTCCTGAATACATTTACACTTGAAAAAGTTGTGTAAACACTGATAAAAGAACTGGAGAGATGACCATCTTACTCTCTCACCTCCAAAAAGCTGGCTAATCACAGCATTGAGAGGGTGTGAATGTTGGATCGTCTGAAACTGGCAGACACAGCTCTCCCCAATTCCACTGTCAAATGGAGCTGTACACAATGAGTGTAGTTAAAAAATACACAGTGTCTTATTTCAAAAGTGTTGTTGTTGGTTAAAGGCTGCATTTAAACTTGATTATTTTGTTGATGCTGGAGAGGCTAATTTCTAAACTGACCGGATAGGATGGGACACCACACAAAATATAATAGGAAACTACTGGGGAAGCTTGTTGTGGCGGTAATTATATTACAAAAAAAGATATCAAGGCCCAGCTGTTGTTGTTGATGATTAGTTAGTTAGTTTGAAACTAACAGCAGCTATAATCTGGTATCATATAACACTATATGAGACCAGAGCGATCATAACCTGAAGATGCCTTAAGATGAAAGTTAAATATTAAAAAATTGGACATAGTGTATGTCACAGTAAGTAAACCTCTTCTTTGACACTAATTTATCTTCAGTGAATAATTATCTTAGTTAATTACCTTCAGATTTGGTTACCTCACAGTACGATTTCCCTGTGGGTGCTGAGGAGCTCCCCAGCACCCACAACACATTACAACCTTAATTCAGAGTTACACACCTACTCTATACTGCAGGAGTTACTGTTTCAAAGCGTAGCTTGCTTTTGGCAGTGTGGGTGGAAACACATTCTCCCTCCTGTCGCTGCAGTTTCATGCTGAAACTATTTAGTATTACTCATGTGCCTGAATACTGGACTCAGCTCACGTAGTAGTAATACTGGGGAAAAAAATAGGCATAGGACGTCTATTGTCTGTGATATTATTTGCATCCATGCCGCTCAGTCTGAGAGTATGTGCACCTAAACTTTTTAATTTGCAAAACAGTGTTTTGTTTTTTTTCCCTCAGTTTCATCCCCCTGTCCAGACCATAACAGCATTTTTCTCTCCCAAAATGGAGCATTTCTAAAATGGCCTCCAGAGTGTAAATGTAAAAACGCTTCAGTGGGCTAAACTGAGCTTTTTAAAATGATGATGTAAGCTGCTCAGTGAGGGTCACGGACTGTGCGTCTTTAAAGTCTTTTTGTCGCCTTTAACTTTCTCTGTGATCGTGCATTTTAAATGCCAGTGTAATCAAACATACAACAAAGCTGTGTGTCATTAAAATGGATTCAGAATGATATTATCAGTCGGTATTGTGATTTTAAATGATTGTTTTATCACTGCTTGGATATGATTGCGGGTTGGCATGTAGTTTTTATGGGCCACAATTAAATCATTGTTATACACTTTTTAGTTTTGTGACAACAGAAACAGAAATGTGTAAATGAGAAGAGCTATGTGATAAAACTGCCTGACCACAGAGAGCATATTGTCACTCAGCAGAGTGGTTGTGTGTGAAGTCCAGGTGAAGTTATGTGGCAACAAAGTTGACAAGATTGCTTTCTGTTGTCTCTCTTTTTTCTGTAATCAAGTATTTTAAGTTTACTTCCCTTTAGCCTCTTATCTTTCTTACATCAAAGCAAAAACAACGGACCATTTCCACTTGCCAACTGTAACTAATAAATACAGCCATGATTCTTCTCTTACAGGCTTGAATCCACCTAGAAACCCCATGGAGCAGGATGTGGAGAGCCCAGCCATCATCAGACAGCCCAAGTTGCCAAAGCAGGCCCGTGAGGACCTGCCCAAACAGCTGGCGGAAATAGACAGGGCAAAGAGGATCCAGCGGTACGTCCAGAAAGATGGGAAGTGCAACGTCCATCACGGGAATGTTCGAGAGACATACCGGTATCTGACAGACATTTTCACCACACTGGTAGACCTCAAATGGAGGTTCAACCTCTTCATCTTTGTGTTGGTGTACACAGTGACATGGCTCTTCTTTGGCTTCATGTGGTGGCTTATTGCTTACCTCCGGGGTGATCTGGACCATATAGCAGACAATCAGTGGACTCCATGTGTCAATAACCTGAATGGGTTTGTATCAGCTTTTCTGTTCTCCATTGAGACGGAGACCACCATTGGTTATGGATATAGAGTCATCACGGACAAATGCCCCGAGGGGATAGTTCTGCTTTTAGTTCAGTCAGTGCTGGGATCTATTGTGAATGCCTTCATGGTGGGCTGCATGTTTGTTAAGATCTCGCAGCCCAAGAAGCGAGCTGAGACACTAGTGTTTTCCACCAATGCGGTCATTTCAATGAGAGATGGACGACTGTGCCTGATGTTCAGAGTCGGAGACCTCCGAAACTCACACATCGTTGAGGCTTCAATCAGGGCCAAGCTTATTAAGTCTAAGCAGACCAAGGAAGGGGAATTCATCCCTTTGAACCAGACGGACATAAATGTGGGTTACAACACAGGCGATGACAGGCTCTTCCTAGTGTCGCCACTCATCATCTGCCATGAGATAAACCAGAACAGCCCTTTCTGGGAGATCTCTCAAGCCCACCTGGCCAAGGAGGAGTTGGAAATTGTTGTGATTCTGGAGGGGATGGTTGAGGCCACAGGTGAGTCATAAAGTGTTGTTTAATTTGTGATGCATAGATTACAATAATGTCTACAGCATTGATCAGTCTAGTATATGATTAGAAATATATGATTACTGTATTTCATTACCACAGATTTACAAAAGTCTCATTTTCAGTGAGAGACCAGCTGCATTTCAGTGCATTATTATTTGTTATTAATTTCAATCAGTGAAAAAAACAATACAATGACATTATTACATTATTAGAGATGAAACCGTTGGTCTGTCTGTTGGTCCAGACTAAAAGTTTATAGCCACACTACCAGCAATTTAGTCCAGATTGGTATACAGAAAAAAATTATTAGATAGACTGTAATTTTATATAGATATTCATGGTTTCCAGATGATGGATCCTACTTGATACTTCACAACATTTCAAAACTTTGGGCTTTTACTCCGCTACAATTATTTCACAGCTATTGCTACTCGTTATTTAGCTAGATTAAGCTTTTACATACAAAACAAACAATGAGCTTCTGAAAATGCTAAATAAAAATCAGCAAAATCAACAAAAAATAGAAAATTAGTTTATTTGTTTGTGTAACATTTCAAGGGTTCAAGGTTTTGTGGTTTTCCTTGTCTTAAATTACTTAAATCCTTAAAAAAGGATGGCAACAAACACAAGCTCTCTTATTATACTTATTCCTGTCGACGTCCTCAGTGAGACAAAAAGAGACAAAACACCCTTCAAACTGTTGTATTAGGCAGAAATCTAAGAAATCAAAGTATGAAATATGTAGTTTAGATGTACTGACCCTGTAAGATGCCCAAAATCTTTTAATCGTTAATGTTGCATTGTGTCTCCAGGCATGACGTGCCAGGCGAGAAGTTCATATGTCAGCAGTGAGATCAAGTGGGGCTACCGCTTCACACCAGTTCTGACACTGGAGGATGGCTTCTATGAGGTGGACTACAATAGTTTCCATGACATCTATGAAACCAACACACCCACCTGCAGTGCCAAAGAGCTGGCTGATATGACGAGCCGCACCCGCTTGCCCCTCACCTGGTCCCTGGCCAGTAAGCTGAGCCAGCAGGGGCTGCCAGAGTCTGAGCAGGAGGGTCAGGAGACCAAGACCAGCCTGGACAACCAGGAGAAGAGCCAGCAGACTGAGAGGAATGGGGACATTGCCAACGTAGAGAGTGAGTCCAAAGTCTAGCGAGCGTGATAGAGGGGGGAAAGATGACAGTGTTTAAGGTCCATATAAGATTATTGGACTGTACTGTACGCCTCTCATTTGAGATGACCACACAAGCTTGCCGAGCACAGGTGAGAATCTGAGGTACCAATGAGGAGGACCAATAAGCACAGTAGACCAAGTATCCCTGCACCAAGAACCGCTTTTTCTCAGTGATTCACAGTTACCCCAAAAACAACAACTAAACATCTAGACATGTGACCCACCGCTGAACTGAAAACCCTTTGCGGCAAGTGCATGTTTCAAATATAATGTGATGTCCTCCTGATGAGATTCCTATTATTTTTTCTATTAAAGTATTCCTAGGGGCATTTGCATAAGTATTTTTGTATATACTATAAAATGTTTTGAATTCTTTGTTTTGTTGCGGTGTGAATATTTGACAGATGTTTGATACTAATTCCTTTAGGTTAGTTCTGTATATATTCTATGCCTTACTGTATGTATAAAGCTTTCATTTGTTTTTTCAGAAATATATATATAGCATGTATAAACATTATCTGCAGTTAATTTATCTTGTATTGTGTATATACTGTATGATGAAAATGTTATAAGAAAAACACATCTCAATGGATGCAAGCTCTAGTTGAAACCAATGACAAATTCTTCCCCAATGATAGATGTTTGTTTAAAGTAGAACTACATGTCTTTGATTCTACTCCTTGAGAAGCCATGACTTGCTGTTTACAGCTGAGTGACTTCAGACAATGGCCCTTTAAAACTGCATTTAGTCACTTTTGCACATTGGAGGCCTCTAGTGGAGAAAGTTAGTCACTATTTCAGTCTCCAGAAACCCCTCATGTCACCTAACAGTATCAAAAAATAAATAAACAGTAAATTGCATATTATGTACTCGATGAGGGTTTTTTTTCTTTGCACGTGTAGAATATTTCAAATCACACTTTGTGCATAAGAGCACGCATAGCATACGTTTCTGTTTGTGGAAACAGTAGTGAGATCTTTTACTAAAGTAAAGTATAAAAATACTACATTACAAATAAAAGAGCTTCAGTCAAAATTCTGCTTTAGTAAAGACACAGTGGTATTATGAGTAAAATGTTCTTGAATATTAAAATAAAGTATCTGTTCATTGTGACAAGAAGCCCAAATGCAGATCACAGGCCAAACATGTATTGTACTTATACTTAGTTGTATTGTAGGTTTTAAAATGTAAACTCTTACTTTAAATAATTTTCAGTAAGTACCTCTGTCATAAAAATGTAATTCCTGAATGTCTGAAAGTGGCTTAGATGTATAAAGTACCATAAAATGAAAATACTTAGCACAAGTACCTCAAAATTGGACTCAAGTTAATAAATGTGCTTCATTACCACTGCAGTTTTTGTTTGCGGGAAAATGAAACAATCCTGGTGAAAATTGCAGCAGGCAGAGTGTCTTTGCTTTCTGTTGTCTGCCAGTGTCAGTCTTGACATGATCAACAGATGGTGCTAAAATAATATATCTCAGGCGCAGCAGGTTTATCTAAAGTCTTGTTTTGACTTTAGACACTAAAAATAAGGATGCTGCAATACTGCGCAAAAATAAGTTTAAATTACAGATGTTTTTAAAAATCCTTCATCACCTTCAACAGAAAAAGCCAATATTTGGCCTGGTCATTCTTTGTTTTGAAAAAGAAAAACTCAAGGCTCTGATCACAAGGCGTTATCCATCCATTGCTGCTACTGTTTGTCAGGACAATGTGACTCAGGACATCGTGAACAAGTTCATAAACATCATTTTCATATGTTGGTAAAATGCTGTGAGGAAAATTATAAGGATTGTCTCATTATGTCACATTTACCACACAAAAATGACAGAAACACAATATGACTGTGTATTTCTAAGTATTTCTCCAGTTAAACTACCACTTCACAACAGTCTGCAAAAAATAGATTTAAAACATTTGCTTTTCATTTCACTGTCTTCTTTATTTCATTCAAATCAAAAATGAAATTTTTATTGAATGACTTCCCAACAATTAGCATCATCAACCTTTAGCCACTTACACAATTTAATTGCATTATTAATTTAATTCCTAATTTTGACTGAAGAGGATTGTAGTTTTATTTTAGTTTTGCCCAATCTTTAAACAAATAATTCCAGAAAACACACAAAAAAATGTTTTGACTTTGACATTAAGTGTAAAAACACAAATGTATGAAATGGTATTATATTATACATTTGAAATGATTAAGATTTTGTAGCTTTTCATTGTCACATTTCACATGATCAACAACAAGTATTAAGTAAACAAGTGATGTCCTTTAATAGTTTTTGGACAACAATGGAGATATATAACCTTCTGGGTACAAAGGAAATCATGTCTCTGTTGGTTTTGATCCCAGTGAGAAAAATAGTATCATCACTGATTTTTTAAAATGGGTCCTCAACTTTAAATAAATGTCATCTACAACCAGTCATAAATCCAAATCATATATTCTCATGGCTCTGACTATCTACTCATGGTGCCTATATTTCAAAATAAGAGTGCTCTGGTGTTCCAGATAGATTCATTTTTGATAAAAAAAAAGTTAGCTTAAAAATTCTACTAGTATAATTTTAGCTGGTTAATATCACGCTACTCCTGATTTGTTAAACCACACATAACAGCTCTGGTTTCTTTGTAGCTGTGTAAATATGGTAAATTACAGTGATCTAGTTTTATAGACATTTATATATGTTCAGTCATTGTGACTTGAATTATCTAACAATGATATTAAAAAGATCCTGATGCCAATGAATCAACAGCCAAAAACAAAAACAGTAATAGGTCATCAGTGTTTCAACGGGAAACACCAGCCTATTGTTCCACTTGATATTATACAGTACATTACAACATGACAAATTAAATCATTATCTAAAATACATTATTTATCATATCAGCCAACTGCATTCTAACTGTTATTTATTACTGAGGTGAATATGCAGAAAATCTGCCAAAATACAGCAAATTCTAGAAACTCAGTATGAAATTAAAAATTAATAAATAATGAAGGGCCTCTTGAAGTTAACTTAATACTTAAAAACGATTAGACTTGTTCTGTGCTTCCTCTAAAATTTGTTACAGCAGGCTTTCATCTGCAAACTCCACAACAGACACATAAAGTAGTAAACAAGAAGAATTGGGATTATGTTACTAACAGAAATCATCATATACAGATGTTTGTAATAAAAATAAAAATCCAGTGAAATAAAAATCCAAGGAAGCCACACAAAGAGTGAAATCTTCAAATGTAAATGATGTAAATGATTTTTGTGATGTTTGTAACTAGCTACAATTAATATTTTAAAGTTTGTTAAAAAAAAATAAAATAAACTAGGATCTGACTCAATATTTCAATTAAACATTTGTCTCAGCTATTAAAGATTAGCTTATTGAACATGCTGATTTTCTGTTTGTCAATGAAGTAACTGTACCGCTACATTTTTAATCCTGAAAAATAATGAAAATATAAGTATTAAATGTAGGTGCACATAATTCACTAAAATCAAAAACTTTCCCTAACACAAGATGGTTGTGTTTTCAGTTTTATTCCCAAAGATATTATATTAGAATCTGTTTCATATCGTCTTTATAAGACTAACATTCACGGAAGCATCTCCACCAGGCTAACATCACCTGCAATTTATTTTTTTCAATGTAATTTTGTAGTATTTCCTTCACACCTAACACAAGAAAGAATTACTCTCTTTTCTTATGTGACAGTTAATAGTTAGACCCTTGCAATGCTAGTTGGTGAACTACTGTAGCTGGTGGGTAACAGCTAACATGTTAATGCTAATGAGTGGCTCTTTTTACACAGTGAAGAATCATTATCCCGTTGCAGTGAAACAAACGAAGCCTGCATGATGCTGCCTCAGTGTGTGATTTTAGATATCATGCAGGCATTCAAGAATCAGACACATGGCATAACAATAGCACATCAGCATCTGTCTCACAATGCCAGCTCTCCCTTTTAAAAAGATGTCGGGTCAGCTCCCCCCATCTACATTCTTTATTCGTACCTTTTATATAGAGGTCGAGGTGAAGTAAAATCTAAATATTCCTTCCTTGAACGAGCAGCGTAAAAGGATAACAGCTCCCTAAGTTTCATTCTCTTTTGTCCATACTGTGCATAATGAAGGAAATGGTGGGCAGTAGATGCAGTAAACCATATATTAAGCAGGAAAAGCTTGCAGATGCAGTTTGGGCATTTAAGTTGCAGAACAAGCTCAGCAATGTGTGCGCATGTGCATGCATTTGTGCATGTGGGATGTTACCATCAAAGTCAAACCACAAACAAGGAGCTGACTTTTAAAGCATCAATACCTTTGTTGTAGGTCAAACGCTGCCTCCCTTTACAGACTCCACTACCCAGCAAACACCTGGGGTGTGAGGGGTGGTGGCAGATTGTCATCGTCCAAGTTGTTGGCATCAATAGCAGAGACTGTGCAAGACAGAATCTCCAGGGGGTATTTCTCCAAAATGCTGTGCACTTCCCGCTCTACACTCTCAGGCCATGAGAGGAGGTCGGCCTGCAGGCTCTGAGCAGCCTCCATCAGCTTCTCCTGCTTGCTGCTGAGGCCTGACAGCAGCTCCAGATTTTGATTGAGCTGAGCCAGAACTGGGTTGGTGGCAGTCACACCAAGTGCTGAGCCGGTGTGGGCCCAGTCATCCTCTGAGCTGTTGAATCGCGGTGAAGCTTGGCCTGACATGTAACGCTCAAATTCCTCTGGGGAAAGGTTGAGAGACTGAGCATCCAACTTCTCGATGAAGGCAGCTGCACAGCACTAAAAAATCAAAACACAGGAGACACACCAACTGAAAATGATGGTTGACACTGACAGCTACTTTTCATCAACCCAAGCCAAACAAAACCAGATGGCTCTCTTGGCATGTTGGGAAATAGGCCCATTTGCTTATAGCCTGTCAGACAAGAAGATCTTGTTACTGGTCTATTAAAATACAGTTTTAGTTCGTATCTTAGCTCAGCATAAAGACTCGAAACAGCTAGTCTGACTTTGTCTAAAAGTAAGAAATTCTGCCTACCAGCACCTCTCAAAGCTCACTCAAAGTTTGTCTACTCAAAGTTAAAAAATAGATGCAGCTGTAATTCCCCAAAGCCCAAGATAATGTATTTAAATTGCTTATTGTGTTCATCAAAAAAAAAATCCAATAGCACAAAAAACTTTACAATCATCTATGAAAAAAAAAAAAGTTATCTCATTTAAGAGGCTCTAACCCACAAATGTCTGGAATTTTTGCTTTAGGAATCATTGCAATGATTATGAGTATATCCAGGTTCCCATCATCTTATTCAGTCTCATTAGCCACAGGCTTTTCACACAGAGTACCACCGTGACCGAGACGCCTTCAGGTCAAACTAGCTCTGACAAGCAGAGGCAAAAACTGACCAGGTTGGTGAAGTAGTAT